>BLSH010413241.1:822449-837302 GCA_018402905.1 Glandirana rugosa | reverse complement strand
TTTTTTTTTTTTTTTTTTTTTTATGTGTTCCGTTTCCTCAAATTCTGACCAAAGTAGACTTCTGACTCTTTGTATTTACCCTTTTGATTGTAGGCATTCTAAGATAAGATTGTGGGATTTCATATGAGTAAAATTGCCAGGCTCAAGCCAATGCATGGTATAGAGTCAATTCTCTGCATGGTGGTTGGTCTTATTTTTCATTTGTAATGCTGTATGGGAATAAAAATAATTTCTGATGATTCCTCAGAATGCCTTCATTGTATTTTATGTGCAAGAAATGTAGTTCAGGGATCATTGGAACAGTCTTGTGACTTGTTCATTTTTTATGCTGTCTTCTATCATGATAAATGTGTGTGGCTTTCCCGCAGTATAGTGATCATTGAAAGGCTAACTGTCTCCACTTCAGCCCCGGAAGGATTTACCCCCCCCCCCCTTCCTGACCAGAGCACTTTTTGCGCTTCGGCACTGCGCCGCTTTAACTGGCAATTGTGCGGTCATGCAACGTTGTACCCAAACAACCTTGATGTCCTTTTTTTTTTTTTTTTTTTTTTTTTTCCCCCACAAATGGAACTTTCTTTTGGTGGTATTTGAACACCTCTGCGGTTTTTATTTGTTGCGCTATAAACAAAAAAGAGCAGCAATTTTGAAAAAAAAATTTTTTTTTACCTTTTGCTAGAATACATGTCCAAAAAATATAGAAAAACAAATTTATTCATCAGTTTAGGCCAATATATATTCTTCTACATATTTGTGGTAAAAAAAAAAATCGCACTAGGCATATATTGATTGGTTTGCGCAAAAGTTGCCATGTTTACAAACTATGAGATTCCATTTATGGCATCTTTACTACTTTACTATTTTTTTTTTTTTTTTTTTTTATCGGGACTGCAATATTGCAGCGGACAGATTGGACATTTTTGACACTTGTTTGGGACCATTGACATTTATACAGCGATCAGAGCTAAAAATAGCCACTGATTACTGTATAAATGTCACTGGCAGGGAAAGGTTTTACCTGTAGCGGGGCGATCAAGGGGTTAACTGTGTTCCCTCACTGTGTTCTAACTGTATGGGGGCTGGGCTGGCAGGGGCATGACAGATCTAACTGATCTCGATGACAGGGATCAGTAGATCACGGTCATGCCGCCTGTCAGAACAGGGAACCGCCGTTTTTACATTGGCGGTACTCCGTTCCTCCTCTCTAGAAGGCAATCACGGGTCACCGGCGAACATTGAGTCCGCCTGACCCATGGGCCCACTCGCAGCATAGCGGGCACAAGAGCAACTGCGCCTTTTGCAGATCACCATTTATAGACGGCGATTTGCGGAGCTACTTTGCCACCGCATATCCACACAATACAGTCAGCAAGTGGTTAAAGGGGTTGTAAAGGTAGAAGGTTTTTTATCTTAATGCATATGCATTGAGATAAAAAACCTTTTTGTGTGTAGCAGCCCCCCCAGCACCCCCTAATTACTTACCTGAGCCCCTTCTCTCTCCAGCGATGTCCACGAATGTCTAAGCCATCCAGGACACTCCTCCTGATTGGCTGAGACACAGCAGAAGCGCCATTTGCTCCCCCGGCTGTCAATCAAAGTCAGTCAATCAGGGGAGAGAGAGGTGGGGCCAGGTCGGGGCTCCGTGTCTGAATGGATACATGGAGCTTTGACTTGGCTTGGGGCCCCCATAGGAAGCTGCTGGCTGAGGGGGCACTCATCAGAGGGAGGGGCCAGGAGAGCCAGTGAGGGACCCGAGAAGAGGACGATCCGGGCTGCTCTGTGCAAAACCAACTGCATAGAGGAGGTAAGTATAGTGTGTGTGTGTGGGCTGCTCTGTGCAAAACCAACTGCATAGAGGAGGTAAGTATAGTGTGTGTGTGTGGTGTGTTTTTTTTTTTTTTTTTTTTTTAAACAGAGATTTTACAATCCCTTTAAACAGTATATACAGTGGGTACGGAAAGTATTCAGACCCCCTTAAATGACAAATAACTCTGTTATATTGCAGCCATTTGCTAAAATCATTTAAGTTCATTTATTTTCCTCATTAATGTACACACAGCACCCCATATTGACAGAAAAAACAGAATTGTTGACATTTTTGCAGATTTATTAAAAAATAAAAACTGAAATATCACGTGGTCCTAAGTATTCAGACCCTTTGCTGTGACACTCATATATTTAACTCAGGTGCTGTCCATTTCTTCTGATCATCCTTGAGTTGGTTCTACACCTTCATTTGAGTCCAGCTGTGTTTGATTATACTGATTGGACTTGATTAGGAAAGCCACACACCTGTCTATATAAGACCTTACAGCTTACACTGCATGTCAGAGCAAATGAGAATCATGAGGTCAAAGGAACTTCCTGAAGAGCTCAGAGACAGAATTGTGGCAAGGCACAGATCACTGTGGCTGAGCTCCAGAGATGCAGTCGGGAGATGGGAGAAAGTTGTAGAAAGTCGACCATCACTGCAGCCCTCCACCGGTCGGGGCTTTATGGCAGAGTGGCCCGACGGAAGCCTCTCCACAGTGCAAGACACATGAAAGCCCGAATGGGGTTTGCTAAAAAAAAAAAATAAAAAATAGAACTTTTTGGCCTTAATTCTAAGCGGTATGTGTGGAGAAAACCAGGCACTGCTCATCACCTGTCCAATACAGTCCCAACAGTGAAGCATGGTGGTGGCAGCATCATGCAGTGGGGGTGTTTTTCAGCTGCAGGGACTGGTTGCAATCAAGGGAAAGATGAATGCGGGCAAGTACAGGGATATCCTGGATGAAAACTTTCTCCAGAGTGCTCAGGACCTCAGACTGGGCCGAAGGTTTACCTTCCAACAAGTCAATGACCCTAAGCACACAGCTAAAATGAAGGAGTGGCTTCACAACAACTCCGTGACTGTTCCTGAATGGCCCAGCCAGAGCCCTGACTTAAACCCAATTGAGCATCTGTGGAGAGACCTAAAAATGGCTGCCCACCAACATTCACCATCCAACCTGACAGGACTGGAGAGGATCCCCAAATCCAGGTGTGAAAAACTTGTTGCATCTTTCCCAAAAAGACTCATGGCTGTATTAGATCAAAAGGCTGCTTCTACTAAATACTGAGCAAAGGGTCTGAATACTTAGGACCATGTGATATTTCAGTTTTTCTTTTTTAATAAATCGACAGAAAAACACAGAATTGTTGACATTTTTGCAAATATGGGGCGCTGTGTGAGGGAAAAAAATGAACCAAAATGATTTTAGCAAATGGCTGCAATATAACAAAGAGTGAAAAATGTAAGGGGGTCTGAATAATTTCCGTACCCACTGTACCTAAACATTTTTTTTTTCATTCATATAGCATGATGGCCGGGAAGTGGCTTCTTTATCATGACTGGACGTCATATGATGTCCAGCAGGATAAGCTGCGATCGCATGCATGCGGTGGGGGGCACGCAGCGAAGCAATCAATGGTGTTGTGTGCCAATCTGACACACCGCATCTCCGATCGAGGTATAGAGCCTTTGACAGAGGCTCTTTACCACGTAATCAGCTGTGTCCAATCACAGCTGATCACAGTTTAAATGGGAAAAGCCATGTATCAGCTTTTCCTCTTACAAGTGCGAGTAGAGGAGAGCCACGCATTACTCCCAGGTGAGCCAATCATTGTCCATTAGGAATGGCACTCTGTGCCCATCAGTGATGCCTGTCAGTGCCACCTATCAGTGCTCATCAGGGCTGCATATAAGTGCCTCCTCAGTACCAACTCATCAGTGCCCATCAGTGAAGGAGAAAACGTGCTTATTTACAAAGTTTTGTAACCGAAACAAATTTTTTTCTTTTTTAAATTTTCGATCTTTTTTTAATTTGTAGAGCAAAAAATTAAAGTCCCAGAGGGTATAAAATACCACCAAAAGAAGTCTCTGTTGGAAAAAATGATAAAAATTTTGTTTGAATAAAGCGCTCATGACCGCGCAATTGTCATTCAAAATGTAGTAGCACTGAAAATTGGTCTGGGAAGGAAGGTGTATAAGTGTTCTGTATTGAAGTGGTTAAAAAGGTGAATTCATCCTTTAAGCTGGCCATAGATGCACTGAAATCCGGCCAGTTCAGCAGGCAAATCTCAAACCATCCATGGCCGTTCCACCTTGAAAGAGGTCGATCTAATGATTGACTTCTGTCAAACGGGATTGTTAATAAACTTTCATTTGATCAGCAGTTGCTGGTTATTGGTGCATTCTGGCAATGGAGGAGTCCCCGCTGTCAGAATACAGTAGTACAGCAGGAGGGATTCCTCCATTCACCTTGCTTGTGCAGATAGGGGAATCTGCTTGTTTTTTTGTCGATCAGCCATCTGGTTGATTAAAAAAACAAAACCCAGTCCTCTATATCCAGCCTTAGGACCTGTAGGAGCTTCTTATTTCCTGCTCAATGTCATCTGTGCTGTCAGTCATTATATAGTGGGATGGGTGGGCACTGACACATGGTCCAGGACATCACACACTGGCCTCCATATAAGCACAAGGAGAGGACACTAAAGTGGCGCAAGGTTATATTTAGTGTAATCAACAAGCTCTTCTTTAACATCCTGCTTTTATAAGATTAGATAGAGCTCTTTGTAGAATAGCAGGGAGGGTTGGCTGATCTCCAGTCATATATTGAACAAATACCCATTAAATAAATGTAAATAAATGCATATAATAGGTGCCTTTTAAAGCTGATCTGTGGGTTAAGTATAACACCCTTGTAGTGCCCCCCACAGGCCATCATGCCTCTGCGATTCATGCATGTGGATGTCACTCTTGCAATGCCTCGGGGAACTTGTAGTGCCACTGCACAATGTTCTATTTCCATGCATATTGTGACGTTTAGATTTATATGTTAGGGAAGTGTTCAGGGGCATTAAAAAAAAATACCGCAAACCTGCGACATAATTTACACACATACGCAGGCAAACCTGTATAAGCATGCACATAAATTCATTCTAATGGTTAGAATAAACAAGCATTTTTTATGCTGGGCTTTTCTGCCAGCCACTGCATGGATGGGAATATTTTAATACGCCTGTGAGCATGAAAGAGATTTTTTTTTTAAATTTCTTTTTTAAAGTTCTGCACCGGGCTAATTTAGAAATATTTGCTTTTGACGTTGCTAAGCTTGCTTCATCCTTTATAACGTCCAACTTGGTCCCAACCTCCCCTTTTGAAATCCTCTCTATTGGTTAAGGGGGCTATTATATTAAAGGCCCATTTTTGCAGAGTAGGGACTGGCCAGAGAGGGATTGCTTTGATGCAGCCAGCCTAAGCATGTATTGCAATGGTTGTGAACCAAAAATCTCTGTGTTTGTGCAAAGTTTTCTAGAAAGGGTGTATAGCCGTGTGCAAAGGGTTTATCCAAATTTTTTAGAGCCAAGCTCAAAAGAGAATTATGGGTTTCCGAAAAAAATATAAACATTTACTCACCTAGGTGGATGCAGCATCGATCTGATGCTGCATCTGTCCCCCGTCGGCTCTGCATTGAGAACTGAGCGAACAAACACCACAGATTGCTCAGTTCTCCCACTTCGCTCTGAGCAGAGAGCTGTGACTGTCTCAGGCTCTCTGCTCTCTCCTCCAGTGCTCACTGGAGTGCTGGGCCGTGTAGGGGATGGGAGGGGCTGGCTCAGGCTCACTGTGGAACGCTGAGAGGCTGAGCCAGGTGCTGATCCAGGCTTCTGGGTGGATATGTAATCCAAGAAGAAACAGCTGCACACCTCAGCCAGTCCTTGTACCATTTATTGTGAAATCTTCAAACACAAGTGACACAACCAGGACACAAAGAAGCTGTTTCTATCTGACGCGTTTCACACAAACTTTGTGCTTCAGGTTGTGTGAAAAATGTTAACAAGCAACAGCTTCTTTGTGTCCTGGTTGTGTCACTTGGGTTTGAAGATTTCACAATAAATGATACAAAGACTGGCTGTGGTGTGCAGCCATTTCTTCTTGGATTACATGTATATTACGGAGGCGAGCCAGGGCGGGCACCCATGTGTGTAGTCCATTAGGCTGATCTTACTCACCCGTGTCTCCCCATTTATTCTTGGTGCATATGGTCTGGATCTTTCCAGAGTCTGGACCGACCCTGTGACCTCATCCTACAGCGGGCATCAGCCCACTTTTAATTGAAAACGGATCACGAGTGCAGAACTTCACTGCACTTCTATGATCCATGGGAGAAGTAGAGCCAAAAAAGCTTTGGCTGTACTTCTCTTTTAGATTTACCCATCTGCTGTGTCATGTAAGTGACATAGGGGCTGGTAGCTGTAACCACAGACCACAGCGAGGGACATTGTTCAGCCACTGTAGCTCTCCAGTCAGGGCTGGTGCAAGGATTTTTGACACCCTAGGTGAAACCTCATTTTGCTGCCCCATTGGCTCCACCCCCTTTGCCCTGCCCATGTGACAGGAGGCGGCGCTATACAGGAGGCATCGGCTCTGCTCCCTCTAGTGCTGGCTCCAGTGCTGCGCCTCTAATTACACTACCGGTCGGACGGAGCAGCTGCCTAATGGACCTACTTCTCTGTACACACAATACAATGGTCGTGTGTACAGTGTTAAGTTTTAAAGTTTGCTCCTACAACTTCTGTTGTACGACCGTCATACGTAGGCTGTTCTAATCGCATGTACAACCGTTGGCATACGACCATCGTACCATGTGTACGAGACTATAGACTGAGTTAGTTACATGCTGCAGCCTGCAGAGCATGCAGACGCGGAGGGAAACCAGCGGCTGGGTGCCCCTGGGCAGCTGCCTAGTTTACCTAGTGGTAGCATCAGCCTTGTGTCCAGTAGAGCAGTTGCATGTGAACAGTGGCGGCTTTGGCCATTGGTTTGTACAGAGAACAAATCAGACAGTCACCTCTGACAGCTGCCGCTGGTCACTCCATGGAGTGGATTTGCTAAGCATTTTAGCTGAAGGCAACCTCAGCTTGTCAGATCTGCCTGAAAAACTGACAGACGCATCTAATTGGATCACCTGTGTGAAAGGGGCATTACAGGCATTTGTTTGCACCCTTCATTATTGGGGTACACTTTAATGATCGTACAAAGCATTCTGTTTGGCAAACCACATCAACCAGTCGGATATCAATTTTCTACAACTTTTTTGTAGGTGGCCTGGGAAATGCTGGTTTCTGATTGGTTGCTGTCTTTGGGTATTTGCTCTGTGTTTTAATAAAGACCTTTGTATTCTCATTAAAAGCGTCTGCTTTGTTACTTCATCTATGTTGTTGCTATGTCCTAATTAAGTTGGTTTACTGTAAATATTTGCAATTTGAAGGGAAATGGCTTTTGCCAAATGGCTTAGTGCTGGTCAAGAAGAGAAAAGTGAAGATTTCTTCCTGCTCTCGTATTCTGCCCTTTGCTGTATAATATCTCTTGATGAGCTTTTTTCGTGCTTTGCTTTGTAGATAATGTAATCACCAACTAGTTTACATAAGGCTTCCTTGTGAAGTGTATGTATTCTAGTGATTGTGCTTGCCTTCCATGCGAAGTGCAATGACGTGTGTCTTTCAGCCTGGAAGAATATTGCTATGTACTTTTTGTAATACACATTGACAACTGCGGTCTCCATATTGTTTGTATTGTTGGCTATTGTGCTTGTAATTCAGATGAGAGCCCTGGGATTCGCTAATGCATTTTCCAACTAATGTATTTATTCTCTACTCAACATGTAGGCTTGTATTCTATGATCATCATTGGTCAGCATATTCTTGCATTGGTATTTTGTATATCTAATAGGGGTGGATAAAAATCAATGATTTTTTTTTTTTTTTTTTTTTTTATCAAATTTATTTTAATAAGATGCTTTTGGAGTAAAAATCTATCTAAAGATAGTTTTCTATTTAGGATACATTAATTTAGTTTATTCAGCATGAAATGGAACTTAGCTATGTAGCATGAGGCTGTATATTCTGCAATATTTACATTTTTGGTAAACTCATTTAATGAATCCAAGCTCTGCAAGCTGAGATAACATGCACTGCATTGATGCATTCACACAATTCCACAGTAACCATGAAATAAAACAAAGTTCAGGAATATTCCTTTATCCCATTGTTTTGCAAATCTATATACAGTACAAACTGTATGATTGAATCAGTTCTGATATCGCTGTTTTACTAACCTGACATCTTATTATTCTAAATGGGAAACCTTCATGTTTGCAAATATTAAATATTCTAACTACCAGCAAGAATAAGTCCTAGAGCACCTGACATTTCAGCTCCATCATGGCAACACCTGTTAGCTGGCATCCACTCACCTGCTGCCGCCACGTCCCTCACCTTATTGTGTCACTGCTGCATCACCAGCCGCCCCATTAAAGTGAATGGAACTGTGTGTGAGTCAAAAGCGGGTCAGAGGAGGAGCTGCTGCGGGACAAAGATGGCAGTTGCGCTTTAAAAATTATGATTTAAATCAAATCCACCTAGAGTTGCCACCTGTCCAGGATTCACCCGGACAGTTCGGGTTTGGAATCATGCATCCAGGTTTCAGACTGCCTGAAACCCGGACACATTATTCATACTGGACTATGGCTTCTCATCAGGGTTGCTGGCTGCAGTTGTCTAAGCTGAGAGTGTCCATTACACTCTCATTCACCCTGCCCAAATCCAGCACTAACAATCCCCCCCCAAACACACACACCGACGGGAGAGGAGAGAGGGCTCAATCTGCACCTCTTCCTTCTGCCCCTACCCCTTTGTGTTTGCCCACACTCCAATCCCCGGCGCTGTGCCTCAGAAAAGGAACGTGAGGGCCAGCAGACTCAGATACATCTGGATGAGAGGTGCTGACTTCCAAGGGGTGAGTGAGCTCACCATCCATCCCTGTCTGTGATTGAAGTCTCCCTCCCTCCCCCTTTCTCTCTCCTGCCTTTGATTTAGTACATGAATGTAAATCAGGGTTCTCAGAGCACCCCTTACATCAGAGGTCCCCTTTACACCAGAGGCCACAAAGTTCCCGCTTACATCAGAGGCCTCTCGGTACAGAGTTCTCAGTGTTCCCCCTTAAATCAGGGTTCCCAGAGCATCCCTTATGTTAGAGTCCCCAGAGTTCTCCCTTACATCAGAGTCTACAGAGTCCCCCTTACAGTGAAAGGTAACTCTGCGAGTTTAGATGTAAAAGGGGAACTCTGTGAATTCAGATGTAAAGGGGGATGCTTTTTTTAGCTTCATATGATTAGAAATGTTATTTAATAGCAAGATATGTGTATAGTTTATACTATAAAAAGAAATTGCTGTGCGCTGCTAAAGTGTTCGGGTTTGACTTGAACAAAAGGTGGCAACCCTAAATCCACCCCGTTTCTAATAAATAGACAAGGAGATTAGTATGATACAAAATCAATGTATATAATAAACACATACCTTTTATTATATACCTGAATGATGATTGACGAACAACCGCCAGACAGTATATGGGGTAAAACAATTATAAGATGTATTCTCTGATGCCAAGTTCATTGCTATACATAATAACACTCATGATAGATTCCATTTGGTTTGGCAGCCATGGCCTAATTACTCCTCATTAATTGCTCACACCTTGTGGCTACTCTACTCTATATTCTGCAATTTACATGAAGTCTTTGGGGTCCTCACACTCCAACCTTTCGACTTTCCTCGTCCCTGGCAGTCCCTGGGGACCCCTTCCTACCTTCCCATTTTCTCTTTGCTTTCTTTTTATCCAATCTCTCCCACCCCTTTGTTACATGATGTTTATTTCTCCTATGCTTCTTTTTTTGGTCTTTCCCTTTTTACTTTTGTGACTGGTATCGGGATCCAGGAACAGATCCCCTGCTTATATCTGAGCAAAATGGAATGGTTACCACGTTTATGAGACGTGACCATTCAGTTTTCTTCTGCATTTAAAAACCATCCATTTCTGGACCCATGCTAGATATTTGGGCAGCCGGATGTAAATGGACTTTTTCTGCTGCATTTAGAAACCAAAGCTTTCCAGGCCCATGTTGGATCCGGATCTGTGGGCAGCTGGATGTAAACAGACTTGTCTACATCAGGCTGCCCTAGATCTATTATGCTTAGGTTTGAAAATGCGTGAAAGGACACAGGCGTGCGTCTATAATCCTGAAAGGTGGACCCGATCGAACCACCTGTGTGAAAGGGGCCTGATCTTCTCCCCTGATTTTCTATCTCTAAGGCCTCATGCACACTGAGGCTGATAAACGGACGTTCAGGGGCATTTGGACCTTTTTTCCAGCTGCCCCTGAACTCATTTAATATCTTATCAGTACATTTATACAGAGTCGTTTAAGGTCGTTAACAGGCAGTTGAGTTTAGAGGCTTTATTTGAAACGCCAAACAGCTTGTAAACGCGCCTTAATGCGGTAACTCGCGTCTAGGAGTGTTTCGTTTACAGGCGTTTCCATTTTTAAAAAAAATGTTTTTTCAAAAACGCTCCTAGATGCAAACGCAGCATGCAAAATGCGGCAAAACGGGCGTTTTAGACACTGGCTTCTAGCTGTCAAAAGAATTGTTCAGGGGAGGTTGAAAAAGCGTCCCGTGTACATGAGGCCTTAGGGCGGCTTCACACTGCCCTTTTGCTAAAGCACAGCTAACCCATGGATTTTGTGCAGGCTAGCTATGCTTTCCCATAGACTGAGGTCCTACGGTTTTAGAAAGCGCACCAAAACTGCAGGCTGCATCTTTGGTGCACTTTCTGTAACCCCACCAAGATCGCAGGACTTCCATAGAAGTCTATGAGAGAGTGCAGCTAATCTGCAGTGTAAAGCCACCCTTGGTGGTTCTGAGCCCCTCTGGGCTATGCTGTGTATCAATATTTTCTACTCAATAAAACTATGGTAAAGGAAGTTAAATCACTTGGTAGTATACCATCATCTTAGGAAGCTGACTTGTTCGACTGGATATCATTTGACTAATCCACGGTATACTCTATTCTTAACAGAATTTGTGGGGTAGTGGTCCACATAACATTGCTTTTAGACACCATAGAAGTTTTTGGTGCACCAAATAAGCCTGCTTTTTTATATATGTTTATGGCCCCATCAACTATCCCTCCACTTAACCACTTTAAGAGGCCTCTTTTTGGAGTTCGGTGGTTACAAGTTAAAATCAGGTTTTTTTGCTATAAAATTACTTGGCACCCCCAAACATTATATATTTTTTTTTTCTAACACCCTAGAGAATAAAATGGCGGCCGTTGCAAAACTTTGTCACACCGTATTTGCACAGCGGCCTTACAAGCGCAATTTTAATTTTTTTTTTTTTTTTTTTTTTGGTAATCAGTTTTTTGAGTTAAATAAGGCAACAGTAAAGTTAGGCCAATTTTTTTCCATATTGTGAAAGATAATGTTACGCCGAGTAAAATGATGCCCAACATGTTATGCTTCAAAATTGCGCCCGCTCGCGGAATGGCGATAAACTTTGCAACATAAAAATCTCCATTGGCGACGTTTAAAAAATTCTACAGGTTAGCAGTTTTGAGTTATAGAGGAGATCTAGTGCTAAAATTACTGCTCTCGCTCTAACGATCGCGGCGATACCTCACATGTGTGGTTTGCACACTGTTTTCATATGTGGGCGGGACTTGCGTATGCGTTCGCTTCTACGTGCAAGCTCGCACGGACTGTGTGCTTTTTACATTTTTTTTTTCTTTATTTATTTTAATTTTTATTTTTACACTGTTCTTTTTTTTTTTTTTCCAAAAAAAATTTTGATCACTTTTATTCATATTACAAGAAATTTAAACATTCCTTGTAATAGAAAAAAAACATGACAGGACCTCTTAAATATGAGATCTGGGGTCAAAAAGACCTCAGATCTCATATTTACACTTAAATGCAAAAAAAAAAAAAAAATGACATCACAAAAAAAAAAAATGTCCCCTTTTAAGACCATTGGGCGGAAGTGACTTGTGACGTCGCTTCCGCCCAGCCATGTTATGGAGCCAAGTGAATGGCTTCAGCCGCACACTCGGCTCACGGACACTGCCCCCACGGACACTGACCGCGGCGATGACTGGAAAGCAGCGGAGGGGGTGGGGCACCTCTCCCGCCGCTGATAAGTTATCTCGCTGCGAATCCGCCACTGAGACCACTTTTAACTGACGCGGAATCGCCGCCTGAAAAAATAGATTCTGCTACCATAAGAACGGTACTCCACTTCTAACTGCCGCCGTATTATGACGCCGGGCGGTCCGGAAGTGGTTAAATAAGGGCTTTAGGCAAAAATTCCTTTTTATTAATTTATTGCACAGCAATATATGGCCTCTGTGCCTCTGAAAAGCTCCCCTCCAGCGGTCAAATATGTCTGCAATTAATCTGCCATTTCGTTGACCAGTTGCGCTTAAGGCTAAATGGGACCTTCAATATACAGTATATATTGGTTGTTTAGGCTCTAAAGTTGTGTTTTTTTTATTATTATTAATGAAGCACTCCAAAAACCTTACAGACCATCCAGTCATGATCTATTCACCCACCCTATTGTGTAGAGTCATGTGACCTGACTAGTGATAATATCTGTAACAGCAAGACGTGTTGGAGATCAGGATGGCCGTTTCGTCTTCCACTTCCATGAAAGCCAATTCCTACAATATCCTGAATCCAGCCATTTGCTGCAAAATCATTAATTACGTTTTCAGTGACTGCATGGTGCATTGTGTGGAATGAGATTTTTTCATGTTGATAGATGGCATTATACCTAAAGCTTTACTCCAGGTAAAAATGTAAATAAAATATATTGGCTTGCAGTATTCTATAGACCTATTTTCAGTTGTTGCAGCAGCCATGAAGAGTTCCCTCTCTCCAGTCCGCGGCCAGCAATCGTAGATTTCTTCTATGAGCAGCAAGGTAATGGGAGGACCAGGGCTGCTTAGGTTCCCAATCTGTCCTGTCCTTCAGTAACTACAAGTGTTAATTGATAGCGAAGAGCCTCCCGTTCTGTCCCAGGTCTATGTCTCCATCCATCCAATTGGCAGATTATGCGTTTGCATAGGAAGTTACGTTGGCGCCTGCCTCCTCTTTCCTGCCTGTGCCAGTGCATCGTTGCCTATTGCCAGTTACAGTTGTAAAAAAAAGAGAAACTTCTCTTGCAAAAAAAGCTTGCCTCTTCTGTAGTCATAATTTTTTGCTTTTTCCATTGCCCTGGGCTGTCTGACCTTTACAGTTATTGAGTTTTAAACTTGGAGGGACTATCCTGTGGCATGCAAGTCATCCAAGGATGAAGCTGGATACACATGGATGGAAATTCATCTGGAGCAGCAGGGACCATCTGAATATTGATCTGTGTGGCGCCCTCCATGTTCTACAGAAGCCTATTGGTCCTGCTGGAAAACCTTCATCCATCAGCAGCTGCACCGCACTGGCTGCAGCTCTGATCAGTGCATACTGACAGCGGAGTAGTCTCTGCTGTCAGAATACAATAGCACAGCCGGGGGGATTCCTCCATCCACCTCCATTGTGTGTATGTGGGAATCTGTTTTTTATTTTTTTTTTCAGCCTGCTGGTTGAGTGGGGGGAAAAATGAATGGTGTGTATCCAGCTTTTTTTTTTTTAAAGTATGTTTTTATTAATTTTTGACAAAGTATAATTACAATAGTTACATTAGTCGTAAAAACACATGGCAAGGAGATATACAGATTACAACCAAACCAGGGCCGAACATGGCCAACAACATATCTCACAGTAATAGTCCGCCATCCCCTTTGTAAAAGGGGGGCGGTTAGAGGAGTTTAACCAAAACCTGCCCCTCCGACCCAGCCGGATCGGTACAGGAGGTCAAAGGAGTGTACAGAAACAAAAACTATACTATAACCCAAAAAAAAAAAAACAAAAAATAAATTTCAACTAACACTCACCCACACACACCATCCACTCTTCAGGTCCTCACCCATACACCTCACCTCACCAGCTCCTTGCCGTTATAGGAGAACTCTCCCAACAAAGGGGGAGGGGGGAAAATGACAGACGTCTTCAACCGACCCCATTACACAGTCACCCAGGCACTAGTCAGCCGTCCACTACCCCCCTACTGCTGGGACAACGGGGTGTCCTCCCAAAAGGAATCCCCAATGTCCAGCCAAGGTTGCCAGATCTTGTGGTGTGTATCCAGCTTCATGTGTGGGCCATGGAAAAACTACAGCTTTCAAGTTCCATTTTGCCATATGTAAGTCTGGTAAGCCCTACTATTATCTGATATCAGCCGTGGCACCTGGGAGCTTGGCATGCTATATGCATGGGCAGCTTTAAAGGATCTTAACTGGACAGTGTTGGGTGTGTTTTTGAAGTGGCAGCCTTGCGAATAGGAAATGGCATGCAGCACAGCGCAGAATCAACAGGTATTTAGCAGGGGGCATATCAGAATGAAAAAATGTATATTCGGAAACTGTTACCAAAAGCAGTAACGTATCAATTTCTATTAGCGTCCTATAGTTTTTTTAAATGAACTTTTCCAAATTTTTTTTTTTATTTTAATAATTTTGTTTGAGACAACTGCCTTTTCAGTAGTGAGTACCATTTCCGCATCTCAGTTTCCCTAAAGTGATTACATTTTTATTCTTATTTTTTTACATCCGTTATTTAAAAGATCAGCCACTCCCCACAGCTGTTGTTTTTTTTTCTTGTTTTTTTTTGTCCCTTACTATTAAATAAAAGGAGAAGTACAGCGAAAGCTCATTTGGTTGTACTTCTATGGATCACAGGGGTGCAGTTCTCTCTGCACCCTTGCGATCTGTTTTCAGCAGATGGGGGGCTGAAGCCCACTGTCGGCTGATGTCACAGAGCCGGTCCAGGCTTGGGAAAGATCGCGACCATATGATCGGGATTTGCCCACATGCCTGGACCGGCACCTGGCTCTTTTTTTTTA
>BLSH010413241.1:786082-817594 GCA_018402905.1 Glandirana rugosa | reverse complement strand
TTTTTTTTTTTTTTTTAAATCAGATTTTTTTGATTTAAATGGATTTTTTATTTTTATCAAATTTATTTTAATAAAATGCTTTTGGAGTAAAAATCTAAACATAGTTTTCTATTTAGGATACATTAATCATTTAGTTTATTCAGCATGAAATTGAGCTTAGTCATGTAGCATGAGGCTGTATATTCTGCAATATTTACATTTTTGGTAAACTCAGTCAATGAATCCAAGTTCTGCAAGCTGAGATAACATGCACTGTATTGATGCATTCACACAATTTCACAGTAACCATGAGATAAAACAAAGTTCAGGAATATTCCTTTATCCCATTGGTTTGCAAATCTATGTACATTACAAACTGTATGATTGAATCGGTTCTGATATCATTGTTTTACTAACCTGACCGCTTATTATTCTAAATAGGAAACCTTCAAATATTAAAGATTCTAACAACCAGCAAGAATAAGCCTAACATTTAAAGAGCACCTGACATTTCAGATCCATCATGGCAGGGCCTGTTAGTGGGCATCCACTCACCTGCTGCCGCCGCGTCCCTCATCTTGTTGTGTCACTGCCGCATCACCAGACATCCCATTAAAGTGAATGGGACTGTCGTGATTCAACAGCGGGTCAGAGGAGGAGCAGCTGCGGGACAGAGATGGCGGCTGCTCTTTAAAAATTATGATTTAAATCAAATCCACCCTGCTCTTGTGTGTTGTATTTTGCTGTAAGCTGAGGATTGACTGTAGAGATGATGAACATGTTGGTGATGCTAATTAGAGGGGCAACAAATGGAAATTTTTGTGTCGAAACCGAAAATGCAGAATGCACTGTTATATTATATGTATTGTATTTGAATTTTTAATTAATATCATGAATTTAAATGAGTAAGAATTTGTCGGCCATTATTGGCGCCTTTAGAGCAAGAATGCATCCCTTTAAATTCTAGGTATGTCTTCACAATGGTCCATTGTGCTTCCCTTGTGGTGTTAAAAATCCTGCTTGCTGCATTTTTGGTCAGTTAAAAAAATGCACCTCCCTGTTGAAATGCATTGAAAACGCAGCAAGAACACATCAATACGGCTCCATTCTCACCTGAGCATATACATTTACTGCTGTTTTTTGGGCATTTTTTAAAGCTTTTTTGCAGCTTTTTACAAGATTTTTTTAAAGCGTTTTAGAAGCGTATTGCAAGCGTTTTGCAGCTTCAGGTGTTTATGTTTAGCCAATAGAAAACACGAGAGTGAAGATGGACTTAGGGGTGAAGAGCTGCTGTTTGAAAACGAGCGACAGAGCGCTCAAGTCAGGCATTTCTATTGAAGTCTATGGGACCAAAAAGGTAATCTGACAAAAAGAAGCTCATGTACTTTTTTGAGCAACAAGCGTTTTGCTTCAGGCGACAGAATGCTCAGATGTGAACAGGGGCCATAGAAGTGAATGGGATTTGGTTTGTTGAGGGTTTTAGAGCTACAAGCTTCAAGCAGAAAATTGCTTAGGTGTGAACAGGGCCTAACGCACCCATGTTACATTTTTGATGCAATTTTTGAGTCACATGACCTACGTAAAACGCACCATAAGCACAGTAAAATGGTGGTAAAATCATGGCAAAATTGAATGCTTTATCGGCACCTTTATCTCTTATTGGCAAAATGCTGATAACGCCATTTTCGGATGATGTTTTGGTGCATCTCTAATGCTAAACATGTCTACCTGGAGACGTTTGTCATGGCTTGGATGGCCGTCATTGGTGACAGATTGTATCTGATAGGAAACCTTTGATCCATTGACTAGCACTTCTAGTAGCTTTGTGTGCCAACCTGCACCAAATGCAAGTGATTGTTGGCCCACTTCTTTGCAGGTTTTTGGAGTATGAAGACAAATAGAGGATCTGATGAAAACCCTCACAAATGGGGGAGAGTATACAGTATATATACTTAGCCTGGTACACACAATCAGAAAATCGGCCCAAAAAATACCGCTTTCTAAGTGATTGTACGATAATCTGATTATTGCTACACCGCTTTCGAGAGCCGATCACGACCGTTCATCCAGAATCATCTGAAGGAACAAACCCGAAAATTGTTCTCGTACGATACCAGGTCATGCAGTTTTCGTTTAATCAGTACAGTTTTCGTCCAAAAAAGAAAGCAGATGAGCCAGTTTACGCATGCTTGGAAATGAAGGAATACATTGTTTGCAGTACAATACATTACATGACATCACTTCCAAAGTTGTATTATGTCCTACGAGAATTTTCATAAGTAGAGTAACCTCTTCATTTTCAATATGAGACTAGCATGCAAAAAAATAAAACAGACAATCATTCGTCTGATATTCTCATTATGTGTGCGAGGTTGATTTGAACCCAGGAATTTAGTGCTGGAAGGCGAGATTGTAAGAAACTGGGCCACTGCATTGACCCCAGTGATTAGATCTGGTTAGTGTAAATGGCTTAGATTAGACAAGCTTCCTCGCAGGCTGTTGATCTCGCATGTATAAATGTAAGCATCAAGCGTGTTAGTTGATTGAATAGAATACACTTGGTTAATCTTCTTGTGTGCAGGTTTGATTTACAGACATGGCCTTTTAAGTATATTGCTTTTAAGATAATAATGACTGGAGATGATTCATTAAGAAAATTGTATTGAGCCTTCATCTGTCTCCCCCCATGTCTCAGTATATGCCTGTAGGCTGGATTGGATAATAGTGCTTAGAAACCTCCTATTTGCTCATCATATTAATATCCTATATTTTTTTCATCTCCGTGGAAAATTCATTACACATAGTTGCTTTCTACAGTTTGATAAGGACCACTGAGGGACGTTTTTTATATATGTGCCAGCCATGGCTGTGTGCTTGAATGGGCAGTTTGCATAGGTGAGGGGTCTCCAAACTTATTCAACAAAGGGCCAGTTTACAGTCCTTCAAACTTTAGGGGTGTTGGACTGTGGCCAGTGGGAGAAGAAAATGTCCTGGTGCCAGTGGGAGTAAACTGTGCCTCATCATTGGTATTAGGGGGAGTAATAGTGCCCTGCCGTCAGCGGGAGGGCTGGTGCCCCGCCGTCGGCGGGAGGGCTGGTGCCCCGCCGTCGGCGTCAGCGGGAGGGCTGGTGCCCCGCCGTCGGCGTCAGCGGGAGGGCTGGTGCCCCGCCGTCGGCGTCAGCGGGAGGGCTGGTGGCCCGGCGTCGGTGTCAGCGGGAGGGCTGGTGGCCCGGCGTCGGTGTCAGCGGGAGGGCTGGTGGCCCGGCGTCGGTGTCAGCGGGAGGGCTGGTGGCCCGGCATCGGTGTCAGTGGGAGGACTGGTGCCCCACTGTTGCTAATAATGGGGGCAATAATGTCTCAAGGGCTGGATAAATGCAAACAAAGGGCCGCAATTTGGAAACCACTGGTGTAGACCGATGGAGCTGTATTATTGGGTTTCAGATAAGTATCACATATGTTGGCTGGAATGTGTCTATCATGTCTCTGAAAAGAGATCTCTGCACTGGAGAAATGGGGGTGCCTTGTATTTTATAAGAAATGTACTTGCTGGAACACTTAAAAGCTCAAAAGAAGCTGAATTGTAAGGACCTGCACATGTTCTCTTAGCTTTTCTCATCTTCTGTTAGGTCTTCCCTGTTGTGTTTGAGAAAACCCATTACTGGTTTTGCTGTGTTCCAATGTATCAATAGATGTTTGAGCAGATCAGTGCCTGGTGTACTATGTGCTGCTGGGGTGAACACCAGCTTTGGTACAAGGAGAGATCATAGAGAATAATGGCTGTCCTACCCTTCATCTTGGCAAATGTGTTGGCCAAACTACTGTCATTATTGATGTTGATTGCCTGTCCTGAGTAAATACCAAGGTAGGAAGGACTTGTAGTGAAATTGGGGGGGGGGTAGAATTTTTTAAGGTTCTATTACGATTATTGGCTCAGCTACCCATGTAATGGCAGGAATATATTAAGATGGCCAGTTCTGAATTGTTTATGACAATGCAAGCTGTCTTTAGTACCTTTTGAGTCAACGACCTATAATAAGCATGCAACAAATGAAAGTCAGAGAAGAGTGTTAGCTCTTTTCTTCACATCTCAGAAACCCTTTTAGTTCATGCATGTCTTAGACCGAATGTACACTGCTGCAACTTCTTATGCAACTTGCTGCGACACAAAAGGACACATGACTTAGACTGTGATTTCAGAGGGTTTTGTAAGTTCAAAATTGTGTCACACTCTGTATTGTTTTGATTGGCCAAAGTCGCAAAGCAGTCACACAATGAAGACGCAGCAGTATGAACGGAGCCTTGAGCTGGCTATATACTGTTAGCAGCACTGAAAAAGAAAAATTAATGGATTCCTCTATTAACACAGAGTGGATGAAGGAATTCCCCTACCCATGATATTGTATTCTGATAGTGGCACCACAGCTGTCAAAATAAACTGATCAGCAGCTGTAGCCGCTGATCAGGAAAAACTTTTCACCATTTCCCTTCGGATCACACACACTGATTAAAGTCCCTGCTGAATTCCGATGGGCATATGGTTGGCTTTACAGATACCTCTATAATGGTTTCTGTTTGTTCCTCCTGCTGAGATTACTGTGATGTGCACTCCTTGGGTTGTACATATTGCAGCCAAAGGTTTCAGTCTGATGTTTCCACCCATTAGACACATGCATATCAAAGTGTAATTTCTAGGCATGTATGGTATGTTGAGGCCCAGTATATGGATCACTCAGCGATCCTATACATTAACACATCTACATGTGTTTTGACTTTTCCATATAAAAGATCGCATATCAAAGTGTTCCTTTATTTAATGCATATGTAGAGAGCATTCCTGGAAGAATGTCTTACGTGGTACCAAAAGAATATGTAAAATAGTTTCTGATTGCTATCAGAGGGATCGATCAGCGGGATCGATCAGGACCTGCTACATCATAGGCAACCAGCAAAGCTCCCATTTCTGCTTTGCTCATTTTCCTCATCAATGATGATGCTTTTGGGTATGAATGAAAAACTTAAGTGTGTCCTCCTACTAGTCCTATAGCAACCTTCTGCCTTTACAACCACTTTTAGGACAGGAAATTGTCTTTCAGAACAATGTGAATGGTGTATACGTTGTGGCTTTCAAATGGTTTAACGGGGCTATTGCTAAAGCTATCGCCAATAACCCATATGTATATCTATATCCACTTCAAGACCAAGCCTGTTTTTTTGGGTTCTGTGCTTACGAGTTAAAAACAGTTTTTTTTTTTTTTTTTTGCTATAAAATTACTTCGAACCCCCAAACATTATATATATAGAATAAAATGGCGGTCATTGCAAAACTTTGTCACACCGTATTTGCGCAGCGGTCTTCCAAGCGTGCTTTTTTTTTAATAAATTCATTTTTTTTTTAGTTAAATAAGAAAATAGTAAAGTTAGGCCAATTTTTTTCCATATTGTGAAAGATAATGTTACGCCGAGTAAAATGATACCCAACATGTCATGCTTCAAAATTGTGTCCGCTCGCGGAATGGCGACAAACTTTGCAACTTAAAAATCTCCATTTAAAAAAATTCTACAGGTTAGCAGTTTTGCGTTACAGAGGAGGTCTTATGCTAAAATTACTGCTCTCTAACGATCGTGGCGATACCTCACATGTGTGGTTTGAACAAAGTTTTCATGTGTGGGCGGGACTTGCGTATGCGTTCGCTTCTGCGCGCGAGCTCGGCGGGACGGAGCGCTTTAAATTTTTATTTTTTTTTTTTAATTATTTTGCTTTTTACTTTTTATTTTTACACTGTTCTTTAAAAAAAAAAAAAAAAAAAATTGATCACTTTTATTCCTATTACAAGAAATGTAAACATTCCTTGTAATAGAAAAAGCAAGACAGTTCCTCTTAAATATGAAATCCGAGGTCAAAAAGACCACATCTCCTATTTACACTAAAATGCAAAAAAAAAAAAAAAATCTGACGGGATTTCCGCCCCACCATGTTATGGAGCTGAGTGAGCGGCTTCAGCCGCTCAGTCGGCTCATGGACACTGGGGGGACGGATCGGATCATCTCCGCCGCTGCATTTGAAAAACCGCTGCACAAATACTGTGTTGACATGAAAATTGTAACAATCACCAATTTTATTCTCTAGGGCAGGGATATGCAATTAGCGGACCTCCAGCTGTTGCAAAACTACAAGTCCCATCATGCCTCTGCCTCTGGGTGTCATGCTTGTGACTGTCAAAATCTTGCTATGCCTCATGGGATGTGTAGTTCTGCAACATCTGGAGGTCCGCTAATTGCATATCCCTGCTCTAGGGTCTCTGCTAAAAATAAATATATAATGTTTGGGGGTTCTAAGTAATTTTCTAGCAAATACTGATTAAAGCTCCATGCACACAGGACCTTAAAAAACGTTCTAAAAACTCAGTAGCTTTGTAGTGAGTTGTTCAGCTTTTATCAGCGTTTAATGCACTTGTGTTTTTGAGTGGTTTTTTTTTGTTTTTTGTTTTTTTTTATTAAATGGATCAAAAACGTCCAAAAAGGCTGGTGGGCTGTGTTTTTTTTTTTTTTTTTTTTTTTTTTTTGAGTGTTTTTGGGCGTTTATGCGCGTTTTCTAAGATTTCAGCGTTTTTTTTTTTGTCAGAAAAACGACTTTTGAACACAATTTTAGGGTGTTCTGACAACAGCACATAAACTCCACTGCTGATAAATGATGGTAAATGTCCATGTGTACATGGACACATAGGATAACATAGAGGGGATTTTATTGGCTGTTAAACGATCTTCTTCTTTTTTTTTTTTTTTTTTTTATCAGCTAGTGTTCATGAAGCCTTAAACTTGTAAAACAAAAAGTGCCAGCAAAGTCCTGCCCTTTAAGTGGGTAATGTAGAATAAAGTGCTGATGTTCTACGCTTTCCTCTGCCTTTGCTCTCCAGTGCTGAAGCCGGAGTCTGGAAAAAATCCTCGATGGCTTTCCATGCACTGCGGTTGCTCTGCTCGTTAGGCGAACGTGCACGTAATGTGCGTGTCCTGACCGATTGAATAGCCTTCAATTATTCACATATAATTTGAATCCTTGTCTGGCAACAATAATCATTCAGTCTTGTTTGTGCTGCCAAACTGGTTCTCAAGGCAGCCTTATTCCGAGCCATCTGAGTTATGGCCTATGCAGACAATTACAGGGCTCGTCAGATGTAATGATTTAACCGCCACAGTTCTGTTTAAAAATCCTTCCATTATATTAGCGCTTTAGCTTGTCTGAACAGCCATTTCCATGTGTGGCCGAGCTCACACGTGCCATCTGTCAGTGACAATGGCCTCCCCAATGGGAGAACTGACAAGGCAGTATGACTCAGGGACGTCTTCATGCAAGCAGGCTGTCTGTGTAATTTAGTGGGGGGATGAGACGGATACTCTGAGCTTACAAAAAAATCAACTAGCATAATATACATAGTGCTGCAAAGTACAAATTAACGGAAAACTCCAGGCAGATATAAAAGGCACAAGGATGCAGCTCTGTGTTTATTAACCCATCATTCAAGCAATGTAAGTACCCAAATTAAACTTGTTATCCGCATCTTGCCATCCGTGCTACAGCTTGTGCAGCAGAGCTCAGAGAGGAGGAGAAAGAATCAGAACAAGGAACCAATCAATGCAAGAATCATGCTGATAGGAGGAGAGCGTGAGAAGGAGATGGATTCATCAGTGTGCTGCTTCTCCTTTCACTATCCAGTCTCCTATAACTGTGCAAGGTAGGGGAGGGGGACCTGAAAGTGAAGGTGAAACTGCAGTAGAGAGCTCATTTCTGTGCTGTGGGGCAGAGCTGCGTAGGACTGCATAGAGTCTAGTAGAGCTGCACGATTCTGGCCAAAATGAGAATCACGATTTTTTTTGCTTAGAATAAAGATCACGATTCTCTCGCGGCATAATATATTAAATATACAAAAAAATTGGGCTAACAGCACTGTAGTTTTTTTGAAAGGGTAATTTTTCCAAAAAAAAAATTGCGTTTAAAAGACCGCTGCGCAAACAGCGTGTGACATAAAATATTGCAACAACCACCGTCTTATTCTCTAGGGTCTCTGCTAAAAAAAAATATATAATGTTTGGGGGTTCGAAGTCATTTTCTAGCACAAAATAATGGATTTTTATTTGTAAACAGCAAGTGTCAGGAAAGATTTAGTCTTTAAAGCGGAGGTCCGAGGGCAAAAAAAAAAATTTAAAGTCAGCAGCTACACATACAGTAGCTGCTTACTTTTAATATTAGGACACTTACCTGTCCTGGAGTCCAGCGATGTCGGCACCCGCCGCTGATCTTCGGATCGGGGGGCGGGTGCAGCCGCCTCCATCGTGGGTAAGGGAACCCGGACGTGTAAGCAGTACAGCTTCTCGCCGGGCACCTTATTGCGCATGCGCGAGGCTCTGCCGCACTCTGCTATTGGCCAGCCGGCCAGAAGCAGAGCGAGCAGGGAGGAGAGAGCAGGGCTGCTGACGTCAGCGGCCGCAGCTCCCGGATGTGTGGAAAGGGACACCTGTCTAAAGACAGGTGTCCTCTTCCCCCTCCCCCCCGAAAGGTGCCAAATGTGACACCTGAGGGGGGAGGAATCCAACCAGCGGAAGTTCCATGTTAGGGTTGAACTCCACTTTAAATGGTTGAACCAAAAATCTATACAAGGGGAGTTCACTCAGAGTTCATGCCTTTTGAAGTAAATTACTTTGTATCTCTTTTCTCAAAACTTGGCTCTCTGCCCAGACTTGGCTGTCTCCCCTGAGACTCAAGTCGCTCCGACTTGAGAAGACTTCAGGAGACTTGCATTGACATTTATTACTGTCAAGTCGCGCTGAGTCGCCCTGCAAGTCGGACCCCATTAACTGCACTGAAAAATCGCGGTAATGCCCAATGGAGATCGCGGGGAGGGGGGGGGGGGTAGATCGAGGTCGCGAATTTAATACAATTAATCGTGCAGCTCTAGAGTCTAGACAGGAAAGTGTACCATGCAATGCATTAAAGTGGAGCTCCACCCCCCCGCTTCCGCATTTGGCACCTTTTTTGGAGGGGGAATGGGTACCCACTGCCACTTCCAGCTGAGTGCACCAAGGTCAATTGAGCCAGAAGTTTGAACCCCCCCCCCCCCCTCCAGTGTTTGTAGCTGCTGACTTTTTTGATTTTTGGAGGGGGGTGCCTAAACTCTGCTTTAAGGTAAAAAAAACCTTCTGAATGCCCCCCCCCCCCCCAACAGCCTGCACTTATGTTCACCTGAGCCAGATTTCAATCCAGCGATGTGCAAAGGCTATGTCCCTCCTTATTGGCTCAGACAGCAGCGGGAGCCAATGAGGGGTGGGAGCAGGGCCATGCTGTGCTGTGAGTCAATGGGGACACAGCCCAGCTCGAGTGTCATAGCAGGCAGCTTGCTATGGGGGGGGGGGGGGGATTTGCGGGGGAAGGAGCCAGGAGCATTTGTGGGGGACCTGAGAAGAGTAGGATTAGGGCTGCTCTGTGCAACTATTGCACAGATGGTAAATATAACATTAAAGAGGGGGTTTTTACCGCGCTATGCCCTAAGTAATGTGAGAGTGGGGACAGTAAGCAGCCACCTGTATCGACCAAACTAAATCGTAAGAATATGTATAATTGTGTGGTGGTGGCGCTAAACTGAGTATATGACAAATGTCTGATGGTGACAGGTTATGATACTATAGCAGTCATAGTGAATAATAATGGTGATCAATCAAATTAAAAAAACCCAGTGTATATATTATATTAGCATAAAATGATAATAAAGCTAGACCTTCGTAAAAAATGTTTATCAACAACAATATTTAAAGTGACAAAGTGTCCATAAATCAGGGGAAAAATCCACGTGCTATATCCAGATAGTGAATCTTCAGGTAAATTGGTGACTCTTTGTGGTGAGTATTCAATGTGATAAAAGGAACTCCAACTTTGGTCAGTGTGGAGGCTTACCAGAACTCAGATGTTTAAACGCCTTTGAGATATATAAGGACCCTCCGGCCCGTGACGTCAGGGAGGTTGGGGGATCTCCAGCACTGGTCGCGTCACACAGCCTGGTCTCCTTACTCCGATGGGTCTGGCTTCTCTCCTGGTGTCCACGAATTTTCTCCTTGTTCCTGGTCAGTTTGGTCCGGACTGGAATGGCCTCAGTCTTTTTGTTTCAATCACAAAGCAAAGTCCAGTTCAACAGCTCTCTCAGGCTTTTGCTTCTTGAGAAGCACTGAGAAACTCACCACAAAGAGTCACCAATTTACCTGAAGATTCACTATCTGGATATAGCACGTGGATTTTTCCCCTGATTTATGGACACTTTGTCACTTTAAATATTGTTGTTGATAAACATTTTTTTACGAAGGTCTAGCTTTATTATCATTTTATGTTAATATAATATATACACTGTGTTTTATTTGATTGATCACCATTATTATTCACTATGCAGCTATAGTATCATAACCTGTCACCATCAGACATTTGTCATATACTCAGTTTAGTGCCACCACCACACAATGGTAAATATAACATGTTTGTTATTTAAAAAAAATAAAAAGTGTTCCTTTTAGGCCCCTTTCACACTTGTACGACCTGATTTTACCGCAATTTTTTTGCTGCCATTTTTACGCAATTTTGATGGGATTTGGGATCAGTACGACTTTGGTCTGACTTTGTTGCTACTTTGGCTCAATGAAAACATATTACAAAGTCGTACAGAAGTAGTACAAAAATCACATCTATATTATTCAGGTGCGATTTGCATGAGACTTTGAGGGTTTAACATTGAAGTCTATGGACCTCGAGTTGCATCAAAGTTGGGCCAAAGTAATGCAGGGACTACTTTGAAGTCGGCATGGCTTGAAAGTCGTACAGATATGAATGGTACTCATTGGAAATAATGGGGAACGACTTGTCATGGGACTTTGCAGTCCCAAATCGCAGGACAACTCGCACAAGTGTGAAAGAGGTTGTAGGCTGCTTTCGCACTGATCTGTTTTTTATTTTCTTCCACTTTTGTGTTTAAAAAAAAAAAAAAAAAAAGCAGAAGAAAAAGGCATGTCCATGAAAGCCTATGGAACTCTTCACACTGCTCAGTTGCGGGTCTGCTGCGTTTTGTAAACCCTGCTTACTGTAAATTTGGTACATGTTTGGTGCTGTAAAAAAAAACGCACCTCCCCAATGATATGAAACCACATCAAATACGTGGCAAAAACGCACCAGGAACATAGCAAAAACGCACATGTGTATTACCATGTTTTTGCACTGGAGCATTGTGAAAGTAGCCCTAAAATCATTTTAAGGCCTCATTCACATGGGTATACGCAGAAGTACACTGTGTGAAGGGCTGTCTTTGCCCACATGGGATGCATAGGTGTTTCATGCATCTGTTTACAGCGGAATGTGTTTTTCTTCATTGCCCCGGAATCGGCATGTAACCAGCTCATTCCAAAATCAGACAGATTGGCATAAATTTAAATGAGGTGTAGCGCCCCCTGATGGGCAGTGCTGGTCAGAACTGATGCCACAGTGCAGCATTCAGCATACTCTTTGCAATGCTAAAGTTAGATCCTGAGTAAGCGATCCACAATTCCCCCTGGCTTTTCTTGTTCTCGTTTACATCATGGAAAATTGCCGATTCATTAATTGTTTTTTTTATAGTCATGTTAAGCTGTCACTATACATGTTCCTTAATTGTGCTTACCGTGGAAGCCAATTCAGTTGCTCTAAAGATGTAAAATGAATGCCTGATGACTCAGACTTGTCAGTAGTTCTCTTGGCTCCTCTCCTGGATTTTAATTTTCCTACATGGAGGAGTCACTGAGCTTGCCAGGCACTCTTATTATTTTCTTCTTTTTAATTGCTCTTGTCTTTTTATTAATGTGGACAACTAGACGGAGGAAAGTTTCGTTTTTTTTTTGCTCTAGGTGTATACACCCTGTTCCCAATTATTATGCCAATGATATTTTTCTCATTTACCTAAAAAATAATTGATGTAAACAACAGTCAGCATAATTCTCATGTTATCAACTATTAAGAGTACAATTCTAATTTTATTCGAACAAACCTCCTAATGATAACAGTATTTTTTTTCAAAATAAAAAATTTACAATGCACTGTTCCAAATTATGACGCACAGTAAGTTTCAAAACACTTTATAGGTTGTAAAGAACTGAAAATAGTCATTTGTTGTGTTTGCAGCATTTTTACTGAAATCAAAAGCTATTTCAATCAAACTTTGAACAACATTTTAACTTATTAAACATTTTAACAGGTCTCGTTACATTTTAACATAGGACCCCTTATTTGATAGCAGCTTCACAAGTCTTGCATCCATTGAACTTGTGAGTTTTTGGACAGTTTCTGCTTGAATTTGTTTGCAAGATGTCAAAATAGCTTCCCAGAGCTGCTGTTTGGATGTAAACTGCTTCCCTGCCTCATAGATCTTTTGCTTGAGGATGCTCCAAAGGTTCTCAATAGGATTGAGGTCAGGGGAGGATGGAGGCCACGCCATGACTTTCTCTACTTTTATCCCCATAGCAGCCATTGATGCAGAGGTATTCTTTGCAGCATGAGATGGTGCATTGTCATGCATGAAGATGATTTTATTACGGAAAGCATAGTTCTTCCTTCTGTACCAGGGAAGGAAGAGGTCAGTCAGGAACTCTACATACTTTGCAGAGGTCATCTTTACACCTTCGGGGACCTTAAAGAGGGCGACCAGCTCTCTTCCCATGATTCCGGCCTAAAACATGACTCCACCACCGCCTTGCTGACGTCGCAGCCTTGTTGGAACAGGATGGCCGTCCACCAACCATCCACTACTCCCTCCATCTGGACCATCCAGGGTTGCACGGCTCTCATCAGTGAACAGGACTGTTTGAAAATTAGTCTCCATGTATTTTTCTGCCCAATGCAGCCATTTCTGCTTGTGGGCATTGGTTAGTGGTGGCCAAATGGAAGGTTTATGCACAGCTGCAAGACTCTGAAGGACTTCACACCTTGATGTCCGTGGGACTCCAGAGGCACCAGCAGCTTCTAATATCTGTTTACTGCAATGTAATAGTGTTTTAGCAGCTGCTCTCTTGATCCGATGCATGGATCTGGCAGAAATCTTCCTCAATGTGCCTTTATCTGCACAAACCCGTCTGTGCTCTGAATCCGCCACAAATCTCTTAATAGTGCGATGATCACACTTAAGTTTTCGTGAAATATCTATTTTCATACCTTGTCCAAGGCATTGAACTATTTCACTCTTTTGGGCAGCAGAGAGATCCTTTTTCTTCCCCATATTGCTTGAAAATGGTGCTCTGCTTAATAATGTGGAACACCCTCCTTTAGTAGTTTTTCCTTTAATTGGGTTCACCTGGCAATCTAATTATCACAGGTGTCCGAGATTGTTTTCAGTGATCAAAAGAGCCCTTGAGACACAATGCCATCCATGAATAAGGCCCCTTTCACACATACGGACCGTTTGTCCGTTTTTTCATCCATCTGTTGACGGATGAAAAACGGACATCAATGCATCTCTATGGAAAAATGGATGACAACTGATGATCATTCATTTGCATCCGTTTTCATCCGCTTCCGTCAACATCCGTTTTTTTGAACGGATGAAAGTCCTATTTTTCATCCGTCAAAATAACGGATCGGACGAAAAACTGATGTAAACGGACGAACGGTCAGTTTTGCATCCGTTTTTGCATTGGTAGTGGATGTAAAAAAAAACTGATGACCACGGATGAAAATAATAATAATACTTCATCCGTTCTGATGTGACGGAGCTGATGAATGGTTTTTTTTCTTCAGGCGATTCTGAACAAGATAAAAGTGGTCTTAGTGGCAGATTTGCCGCACGATCACTTTTATCAGCGGCGGGAGAGGTGCACACCCTCCCCCTGCTTTCCCGTCATCTCCTCCACTTACCGGACCCGCTGGCAGTGGCAGAGATGATCGAATCCATCCCCCCCAGTGTCCGTGAGCGGCTGAAGCCGCTCAGTCGGCTCCATAATACGGCAGGGTGGAAATGACGCCAGAAGTCACGTCCGCCCAACGGTCTTAAAGGGCCCATTTTTTTTTTTTTTGGCCTGTCATTTTTTTCAAAATTTATTTATTTTATTTTTTTTTTTGCATTTTACTGTATACATGAGATGTGAGGTCTTTTTGACCCCAGATCTCATATTTAAGAGGACCTGTCATGCTTTTTTGTACTACAAGGAATGTTTACATTTCTTGTAATAGGAATAAAAGTGTGTGCGGCACAGAAGGTTTTTCACCTTAAAGCGGTTGTATACTTCAAAAAAGAAAAAAAAATACCTGTAAGGCAAAGGCATAATGAGCTAATGCACTGCATACTAGCTCATTATGAAATACTTACCTTAGAAGGAAGCTCCGACGCGTCCACTCGGTCCCCGCAGAGGGAGCTGACATTTTCCCTCGGGGGATCCTTCCGGGTTCGCGGCTCCGGTGCTGGGAGTGGCCAGTGCCGCGAGACGTCACTCCGGCAAGGTCCGGCGCTATGCGCTGGGACATCAACAGCTACATGAAGGGCGAATATCTTCTAAACCCTACAGGCTTAGGAGATATTCATTTTACCTACAGGTAAGCATTGTTATAGGCTTATCTGTAGGTAAAAATCAGTAAAAGGGGTATACAACCGCTTTAATGCACATAATTTATTAAGGTGAAAATTCTTAAGGCTTTAGGACCACGTTAAGAGTTTTTGAGAAGGACTTCTATACTGTATGCAGGAATCCAAATGACATTAAGTGGAACCTATCTGTGCAGCCATTACAGCTCTATAATATGATTTGCACTTTCCAGAACTTATTTCTTTGTTTGTTCTTTATATTCCTTTACCTGTTTAATATCGTAGATTCTAATATGGGACTTTAGTATTTTTTTTTCTCAAATAATTTAACTATTCTAGGTCTTGATTGCTGCTGTTTCCTGTACAAATCATAGCTTCGTTGATGCTGGATACTACATACAATGCTCTTCTTCTGACTTTGCAGCTAAGAGCTCCGGCTTTCATACAGTGAAGGATCCTGTCATTCACCATCCTCTCCCTTTGTCCATTCATAAAAAGTCTCACAATCTGTTCAAAGAATGCGAGGCATATTGTATATGAACAAGAGAAAGGTAGGGGCAAATAAACGTTAAGTTCTACCGTTATCCATTCACAGAACACCTTGCATTCTGTTAGCAGGGACTGGAAAGGGAAGATGAATGACAGGATCCTTAACTGCACTATAGCTGGGACTGTCAGGTGCAGCACTGGTGCTGTTTATTTCAGGTACTTATATAGTGCCGTCAATTTATGCAGCACTTTACATATACATTGTGCAATCAAAGCAGTCCCTACCCTCAAGGAGCTTACAATCTAAGGTCCCTATCTCACATTCATACATATACATACTAGGGCCATTTTATACAAGATCCAATTAACCTACCAGCATGTCTTTGCAGTGTGGGAGGAAACCGGAGAACCCAGAGGAAACTCACGCAGGCACAGGGAGAACATGCAAACTCCATTGTTTGCAATGTCCAGCATCAGAGAAACTATGATTTATGTAGTAAACAGCAGTAATCTATACTAAGAAAGCTGTCATTCTATGATAACATTTGACTTGTGTTTCCAAAAAAGAAAAACAAATCAGCTTTAAAATGATTGTAAATGATCACCCATTCAGGTTAAAAAAGAAATGAAAGGCAAAACATTTGTGTCTAGATATAAAAAAACATTCTAAATGCTTTCTTTCCCCTTTTTCATAAGGTGATCGCATTCTCTCTGTTCTCCGCTGCGTAATAGCTGGGGGGAGGAAACACGGCAGCACAATGAGCTTCCTAGTGAATGGCTGTGTAGCAGGACAAGCCTCATCATTGGAGGAGAGTACACGGAGTTCCCAGCATAGCTAGAGAACTGACCACATTGAGCTCTCCTGCTTAGTGTGGTCAGTTTTAATAGGAAAGCAGAGGGACTGGCAGGATCACCAGGGATTTAACATAAAGGAAGCAATGCAAAGACAACAGGATACTCTCATACAAGTACATGATACAGCAGCCACATATCAGGAATATGAATTATTGAGGTTACAAACACTTTACTCACAAGACTTTAATTGTTTATGATCTCTATTAAAGGATGACTGTGCTCATTTTTTCCCAGTGTGCCGCATTTGACATGTGAGCTCCTTCTCCTCCCTTAATTACCTTGTATGTTCTTGCTATAGTTAATGACAATCTGTTGATTAGATATCTATTCTGTTGCCAACATTGGTCCATGTATAGTCAGCCGGAGTATGTGTTAATCTTAATTTAATGTTGCTGATACACAAATTAAACATGAAATTAGATGTTTTCATGATCTGGAGAAAACGCTCATACAGTATGCTGGAATGTGCTTGGAAAAGAATTGAAACCTGATAGTAAGCCAAAATTGTGGTCTCAACATGTTCACAGCACGGTTAATATACAGTATAGATAATATGGGACTTTTGCAAGTCAGCAGTTGTCTGAGTTCCTGGATTAATCAATCCTCCCGCAGCACAGGAGGTATAAAGTATCACGATGACTCACCATCTGACACACCTAACGGCGGTGATCAATTGGGGCTCTATTGTATGTCAGTCTGAACAGACATTAAATTAGTAATTGTCTGAGTGTATTAATGAGTTGTTGGGGTACATACCCAGTATGTGTATATACACGCTTTTAAGAAAATTGATAGATCACTAGAAGAGCTGCCTGTCATTGGTGAAGATCCGTAATTTCCAGCTTGTGTTCAGGGATGACATCAGTTGTATCATTTTCCAATATACTTGAAAACCATCTCTCCTACCTACCTGGTGCTTTGGAAAATGTATACTGTACTCCGAAATCTTTTTTGTGCCATTCAGGCTACATGGAAGTCCGTTTCTATGCCCTGTTTTTTTTTTTCCTTCCTCAAAAGTGTGCTATGAAACATTTGTAACATTTGCTACTTTGACTTGTAAGGCTCGGTTCACACCTAGGCGACTTGCGATTAGACTTGTGTCGCCCCAAGTCGCTAGACTTCCGAAATCCCATTGAAATTAATCGGAGCCGTCTTAATATACATTACTGAAATCGCTCCAACTTCAGAAAAGGTTCCTGTACGACTTCAAGGTGTCTCCTATCTGACTTGTGCCCATAGAATTCAATGGAAGTCGCCTCCAAGTTGGATCCCCATCTATATTGAATTGACTTTACAGGAAAAAGAAAATAATTTACCCAGTTACTCCCCCCGAATTACCCAGGCAACCCCCTCCCTCCCTTCTCTGATTGACCACATGGAGGTCACTTCAGATCGCGCTGAAGTTGCCTTGAAGCAGCGGTCAAATCGCCTAGCAAAGTCGCCCCTGAAGTCGGATCGCCTAGGTGTGAACCGGCCCTAAAAGTCAATGCTGATTTAGAAAAAAATTAAATGGGCTTACAGGGCCAAAGAGCACCAGTTTTTAAATGTTTTGTCTGCACAATATAAAATAAAGTAGTAGAAACAGAGGAAATGTTTACTGTTTTGTTGTAATAATAGTATTTATGCATCAGTCTCTTGTCCAGTCTCGTGATCTTAGATCAGGGTTTCTCAAACCTTTTTGTCTTGCGGCGCACCAAAAAGATCTAAAAATTTTCACGGCACACCTGAAAAGATTTAACAATTTTTGTGGTGAACAACTTATTTATTTTTACATATATATTTATTTTTAAAATTAATGTGAAGGATGTGCCTGCTTTCGGTGACTGATGGTATGGCTTTAAAAACAGCTGTACCTTTTTTGGTATCCCTTGCCCCTTAGAGCATGCCCCCACCCTCTGAGTCCAGCCCGCTTGGTCCAATACTGGCCTCTGCTCGGTTCCAGCAATCTTCACTATGCGCCCTCTGCCCGAAAGCCACCCTGCCTGTCCATTCCGCTGGCCCATACATATGGGGAGCCATACTTATTGGTCCCTCCCAGCTGAGTACAGCGCTCGTAATATAAATGAATGAGGCCGCGGCACACATCTACACCATAAAGATGACTCACTTTTGGAAGAAGACTACAGCTCCAGACAGGTCGCCACAGTTAAAGTGGTACGAAACCCACAACTGTAAAATCAGTCTGTATATGCAGTAAAGCATGCTTTATATATCTGGTATTTATATTATACTCACTGTGGAAACTAAGGGGTTAACCCTCCTCATTATGTAAAAAGACTGATGCTGTCTTCTCTGATCCTCCCCTTCATCCACAGTCCCCAATCCAAATCCTCAATAGTGCAGGGCCTTGGGGGCACTCTGCACATGCTCAGTTTGGTGTGTATTGCAAGAGTTTTTTTTTTTTTTGGGAGGGTGCATGTGATCAGCACAGGGCCAATCAGCACTGTCTAGACAAAGTCAGGGGTCATGCAGCATCATAGGACAGTCAGAGGCGAATGTGAAAACTCTTCCTACAAGCTTTAACCAGTGCTCTGCTGGACACTGCTAGAAGTCACAAGACTGCTATATACTGCTGATGAGAATGGGTATTTAGCTATTTAAATGTACAAAGATGATTGCATTTCCATGTTCTGTGTATTGTGGGAGATAGGATATAGTGAATTCAGGGTCCTGGGTTTATTAACACTTTGCTGGAATGGGTACAGAGGTAAGGCTGCACTCAGGGCCTGACTTCAAGGACAGCTTGGATCACAGCGATCCGGTGCCCAGAAAGCGGGAGTCCCAGGTCCCAGTTGTTTAGTAGAAGACCCCGGTCTCTATGGTAGCAGCGTGCTCCCAGCACATATATGCAGTGCCCAACCTCCTGGATGCCCCATATATGTGATACTTTGTTGTTTATGGGGTGTTAATATAGGGAGTCATTGAACTTTACACATTGCAGCAAATCATTTCAAACAGTAGTGGTGACCAAGGAGAAATGACAGTCACCTGGAAATTCCCTAGGAGAGAAGTGTCTTGCTATTTCATAAGCTAGCAGACATTTGTACTGAATGTTTATGGATCAGTTTCTGGTCTTCATTGATTATGAGAAATACCTTGTTTTAGTGTCTTCTTCATATGCTGTGGGTGGTGCAGCATAATAGCCCTTCCATCTGTCAAATGAAGGAATGTAGCATCTTCTCCATGCTTTGAATAGCCCTTGTTTCTTAGGTGAAACAGTTGAATCTTTGTAAATGGCTCTGGCTGTGGGAATGTAGACTGGTAGGCTCAAGTTGAGTCTTATGATGAGACCATGTGAGATCACAAGGGATGATGCTTATGTTTTCTGAGGGTGAAAAAAGAAGTGAACACAGATAAACCCATCAGATTAGAAGTTCTCTCCAGCATATGTAATAAGCAAGACTGAGATTTATCATTATATTGATTAAAAAGAGGATACTAGGATTTACCCATCCTCCATAAACTATATACATGTGGAATGAGAATTCGGCTTGGGCACTTAAACCCCCGTCCTGTCTGGACCAATTTTCAGTTTTCAGCGCTGTCACTCTTTGAATGACAATTGCGCGGTCGTGTACGTTGTACCCAAACAAAATTGACGTCTTTTTTTTCCCCACAAATAGAGCTTTCTTTTGGTGGTATTTGATCACCTCTGCGGTTTTTATTTTTTGCGCTATAAACAAAAAAATGCTATAATATCCAAAAATAAAAAAACAAATGTATTCCCCAGTTTAGGCCGATATACATTCTTCCACATATTTTTGGTAAAAAAAATCGCAATAAGCGCATTTTGATTGGGTTGCGCAAAAGTTATAGTGCCTATAAACTATGGAAATTGGTTTATGGCATTTTTTATTATTATTTTTTTTTTTTTTTTACTGGTAACGGCGGCTTTTTTTTTTTTTATGCCTGACATTTTTTACACTTTTTTGGGAACAATGACATTTATACAGCGATTGGATCTAAAAATAGCCACGGATTACTGTATAAATGTCATTGGGAGGGAAGGGGTTAACACTAAGGGGGCGATCAAGGGGTTAAATGTGTTCCCTGTATGTGTTCTAACTGTGTGGGGGCGGGCTGACAGGGACGTAAAGATCTAACTGATCCCGATCACAGGGATCAGTAGATCTTTCATGCCCCCCCTTAGAGAGGGGAACCGCCCTGTTTACATCGGCGGCTCCCCGTTCTGGCTCTCTGTAAAGGGATCGCGGGTCTCTGGTGGACATCAAGTCCACCCGACTCGCGGGCACACTCACTCAGGCTTCGCGCGGCTGCCAGAGAGAGCCTGGGGGCGCGCAAAGGGGAGGACGTCTATTGACGCCCTCCCGCCAGAGTAGATCAGCGTTGTAGCCGTGAATCGGCTATAGCGCAGATCTGAAGAGGTTAAAAAAGTAGATGGTAGGGAATGGTTTAAAATCTGTATTTTGGAGATCCCTATTTACTTTATGTTCCATGGCTACAACAGAAAGTAGAGGAAAAGTCTCCAAAGTGAGGGAAAGCCCTCTCTTTTATATACGTTTACCTGTTACAGTGGCCACTTCGTTTTGGCTTTTTCTTCATTTTTTAGTCCTGATGACAGTGGCCACCAGGATGCATGCAGAGGGTAAGATAAACTTGCCATGTGAGGGCCATGCTTGCCTGCATGGGATGCACATCTGTGTGCATGCAGTCCCATTCATCTCTTCCCGATGGGGACACAGATGGCAATAAAACCAGAGTTTTAACCCTTTCCTACTAAGTCAAAAAAATGTCTGGGCTTTAAATACCCTTTAAAGAGCTACAGAAACTAAAACTGACTCCCAAGGTCATTCTCTCCCTCAATGGTCATCTCCATGTTTTCTGCAAGGCCCCTTTCAAATGGGCGGGCCGAATGGGTCCGCCTGTCAGTTCTTTAGGAGGACCCAATCGGACCATCCATTGCCCTCTATGGAGCGGCGGATGTCAACAGACCTGTATCTGTTGACACCAGATGACATCCAATCTGATCCGCTTAAAACAGAGTGGGGGATCCGTGTCCCATCCATCTATCGGATCGGATGATAGTCGGATGGAAACGAACAGGCGGTTTGTTTCCATCTGACCACTGATGGAGGAAAGCAGGCTGTGTCTGTGTCCGCTCTGCATCAGTGGAATGGACGCGGATTTGTCATCCGCCTGCTCAGCAGGGATCAGCGGACAATGGTTTTCCTTTTGTTATCTACTCTATAACCCTTTTTAAGTTGAAACAACATAGTTAGTTAGCTAGTTTTAGTGCTGACTAGCTGGAAAGTATGCTGGGCAATTTTTGTATTTGGTATATTGTTTTTGCCATTCACATTTTTCCACTTTGTGCGCTATTCTACTAGTTCAAAATTAAACAGAGCTAATGCCTTGGTTGCTTTAAATAAAATGTTCCACTCCTATCTTCTATCAACTTTTAGTTTTGTTTCTTGGATTTCATAGTGAACTGTTGCCTTGGATATGCATGTAAATGATATGTTTGCAAGTTGTAAAAAAAGAACACGAAGCATTGGTAGTACGCTATTGGGTTTAATGATGTAGGTAAAGAGTTGCTTGTCATTTATGCTGTACTCTCTATCTTCAGATTAAACTGGTATGTAGTCCAGGTTCACACCTATGCTTTTTTAGTGTGGTTTGCAAAAACTCACTACGATCCATTGAACATGGTTTTCTATGGGACACGTTCACATCTATGCGTTTTTTTCTGCTGTTTTTGGAAGGGTCAGGGACTTGCGTTTTGTGGGTAATGGACTTCAATGGACTTGCATCAAAAACGCAAGTGTTGTGGTTTTGATGTGTTTTTTTTTTCTCTCCTTAAACTGAAAAGCTGGTGGTTAAATAGGAAGTAAACCCTGATGGTTTACTTCCTCTTTTATTCCCCTGCAATTTAAAAGCATAATGGGCTAGTATGCATCGCATATTAGGCCATTATGTGCCACATACCTGCATTGGAAGCCCATGCTGTCCCACCATGTCCCCGCTCCAGGCCGCATCCATCTTCTGCCCTTCTTCCTTAAGGGTCCACGATCTCCGGCTCTGTGACTGGCCGGAGTCGCGGGAGCCGCCGATCATGGCGCGATCTCGGTGAAGAAACGGCATGGAGGCTGTTTCTTCACTGCACATGTGCCCAGTGACATCTGCACATCACAGTACACTGTATATCTCCTATACCATGCAGGTTTAGGAGATATGCAGGGAACCTACAGGTAAGCCTTATTATAGGCTTACCTGTAGGTTAAAGTGGTCGTCAAGGGTTGACAACCACTTTAAGGAGCGGGCTGCTGCTGCTGCGTCCTTAACAATCTATGAGTCATCAGCTGACAGCTGAATGTAAAAAAAAAAAAACATGGTATGGTTTAGACTTTGGGGGGCCCCACGCCATTTATTTATTTATTTTCTAATGTTTTAGCGTGGGGTTCCCCTCAAAATTAAATTTAATACCAGACCCTTACCTGAGCATGCAGGCCAGCTAAAGGGGGTGGCAAGCGAGCGCCCCCTCCTGAACCATACCAGGCCACATGCCCTCAACATGGGGGGTTGCTTTGAGGCAGGGTGTGCTCTAGCCCCCCCCCCCAAGCATCCTGTCCCCATGTTCGACAGGGGCCTTTCCCCCACAACCCTGGTCAACCCTGGTTGCTGAAAAAAGAATGCAGTCACCATATCCTTGCACTGGAACGCTGTAATATATATTCCAAGTTCTTACTGCGGCAGGGAGGCATGGGCAGGCTCAGTCGTGTGTGTGTAGATAAATGGATATAAAATCTGTACCTCTTCTGTGTTCGGAGTGTGCAGCGTGGCCCTCCTGTGATCACATCGGACACAGCAGATTACGGTTACTGGTATCCCGTAACCGGATATCATGTGATTGTTATGATTGGTCATAGCAATCACATGATAATGTAAACAACCTGTCATGAATAGCTTTCCATTCATAAACTGCTTGCTCACTGTGATCTGTGATTGGCCCAAGGCAACCACATTGTATCTGGCTACCTTTAGCATGTGAGTAGCTTAGCCAATCACAGATCACCATAAGCAAGCTGTTCGTGAATGGTTAAAGTGATTATAAAGTCTTTTTAAAAAAAACAAAAACAAACCTGTTTATACTTCTAACTCCTCTTCTCGTGTCATTCATTGGCAGTCCTGGCCCCTTCCTCCTGCCAATTTCTAACACAGCAAGCAGCTTGCAATGGGGGCACCCAAGCAGTCTTGCTCCCAAGCTGTGGCTCTGCATGTCCATTCCCACACAGAGCTGCTGCTCAGCCCCACCCCCTCTCTCTTGCGCTCTCTCTCTCCTGATTGGCTCAGTGGCTGTGATTGACAGCAGTAGGAGCCAATGGCTTCCGCTGCTGTCTCAGCCAATGAGAAGGCAGATTCCCTGGAGATCCGAGGCACTTGTGCACATTGCTGGATTCAGATGGGGCTCATATAAGTATTAGGGGGGCTGGGAGGGATGATGCATAGATAAGGTGTTTTTTTTTTTTTTTTTTTACTTTCATGCATAGAATGCATAAAGGTAAAAACCTTAAGCTTTCATGACAACCATAGCAATAATAAAAACCTCCCTCCCAGAGTAGTACTATGGTGGCACTAAACTACTCTGATAACAGCAAGTAAAACAAAAAATGGTAAAATAAAATTGAAAAAAATTGAATAAAAATGTTATTTTTTATTTTATTTTACTTTTTATTTTATTTTTTTTTATTTACTGTCACAAGTCAGTACCTCTGATCACCACCACACCATTCATATAATGACATTGTACTGCACTGGTGACAATATGTAAAAAAAAAAGACCACTTCCAAAAAAACTCTCCATGCCTCTAACTAAATGCCTCAGAATGTCTACTTTCCAAAAAGGGGTAATTTGAGGGATATTTGTATTGTCCTGGCACTTTGGGACCTCAAGAAATGAGATCGGCCGTCAGTACATCAGGATTGATCAATTTTCAAATATATATACCATAGTTTGTAGATGTTATAACTTCTTGGGATTTTTTTTTTTCCCCAAAGACATATAGCAGAATACATTTTGGCCTAAATTTATGAAGAAATTTAGATATTTATTTATTTATTTTTTTTTTTTTTTAATGGATAGGTTTTATAATAGAAAGTAGAAAATATATATTTTTTAATTTTCAGTCTTTTTTTGTTTATAGAATAAAAATCAGAAAGCCCAGTGGTAATCAAATACCGCCAAAAAAAAAAGCTTCTATGAATTTGATTTGCCTACAGTATTGTATGACTGTGCAAATATTTTCCGTTAAAGTAGCGCGGTCCCGAATAGCAAAAAATAGTCTGGTCATGATGGAGGTTAAACTTTCCGGAGCTCAAATGGTTAATGTAGGGTTTTTTTTTTTTTTTTTGAGCCATGGAAAACGCACAACAAAGTCGATTTGTCCATGTTTTAATTTACTCGGCTTCCAGTATTTTAGTATTTTTTTTTTTTTTTTTTTCCAGGCTTGATTTAGATGAAAATTGAAAGTACAAGGGAAAAGAAATGAAATGTTTTACACTCTCATTTACTTGAATAAGCCACCCAGGATTCATTGTGGTAGACTATGTTAACCAAATTTATGGAGAGTCGCAGAAGCGATTTTTATTGGGAAATAACTTTTTTATTCAATGATTTCTACTGTTAATTTCCACTGCAGTAGCCGGCAGAGAATGGATTTATAAGCGGTTAGCCTGAATCGTGCCGTGGAGTCATCTTGATTAAAGATTTCATGATATCAGCCGCAGACGCACTCTCAGTCTGAGCTTTGAATAATCAGAGCAGCGATTGCAAAATAGGAATAGCTGGACGGTTTCTGCCCCTTATCCTAATCTGTTATAACGCAGACTCTGGAATCCTCTGTGGTTTTCATTCCGAGATAAACAGAACTGTGTCTTTCCCCACAAATCTTATTCTAACGAGAGCGATATAAAGTCATTTGACGTGGAGGTCTGGGATAATTGAACTGCTGCACTTTCTTTTAAATCTTGGAGCTGGAAAAGCAATGGGAGATTGTAAATCTGTATTCTCGCAGGAAGAAGGTTCAGCTAAAGTTCTCAGTATGCAAAGAAGTTCCTTGGAAAACTCAACAACCATAATAATTGGTTATTGGTTTATGAGTCATGATTGATAGCTGCTTTCTCTGGACATGAAGGAAGTGATTTGGGTAAAGATATTTAGGGTTTTTTTTGTTTGTTTTGTTTTTTAAATAAATCGCACATAGAGAGTGCTTTGCATATAAAAAATCTATGATCTGCAGCAAAGACAAATTTGCATCTATAGGGAAATCTCGAATGCCAGATTTTATCTGCTCTGGTATAACTCAGAGCTGCCGGTTGTGACATGCATAGGACCACTTATATTTTAAGTGAGAATGCGATTGAGCCTGCAACAATTGGCCAATAAAGCAGTGAGTTTGAGCGTTTTGCACTGACGTTTTTGAGCATATTTGAGCAGTAACGTGTTTTTTTTTTTTTTTTTTTCCCCAATAGATTAAGAACGTCCCAAAAACATTGGTGAGGAGTGTTTGCTAGTTTTTGAGCATTTTTACAGCTGAAAAACGTCTCTCAGAACCCACTTAGTCTTGTGGTTTTTTTTTTTTCCCCCCAATAGATTAAAAACGTCCCAAAAACACTGATTAGCAGCGTTTTTGCTAGTTTTTGAGCGTTAGAGCGTTTTTACAGCTGAAAAACATCTCTCAGAACCCACTAGTCTTGTGTTTTTTTTTTTTTTTTTTTTTTTTTTTTACAGCTCAAGAACATCCCTGCTAAAAACAACCAATAACAGCCTTTGTGTGCATGGACACATAGGATAACATGATGGAGGGTTTGACTGTAGAAAAAAAACGTCCGCAGCTAAAAACAGCTGCTGTAAAACAGTCAAAAAACGTCCTGTGTGCATGAGGCCTCAAGGTAAATAGTCACAAAACATATAATGGAGTCTAGCAAAGTCCAGTAATTGTTAGGAGGGTAACCCATTAAAATAATCGGCTAACCAGCCAAACAGTAGGACAGTCGATGAGTGGCAATTGGCGTATGCGTAAAGTGGTTGTAGACCTCAGATGTGAAATCTGAACAAAACATGTCACTCTATAATGTGTAATTGTCTCAATCCAAAATACTAAGGGGTTCATTTACTAAAATTACAGTGCAAAACCTAGTGCAGCTGTGCATGGTAGCCAGAGATAAAGAAAGGTAGGTAACCGCACATCCGTACCATCCCTGGGAGCTTAGTCATGTGCATGGAAGCCAATCTGCTTCCAGTTTTTTTTGGTCAAAGCTTAATTGAACAAGCTGAAGTTAGAAGTTGATTGGCTTCCATGCACATGACTAAGTTCCGAGGGGCAGAGCGAAACACATTTGGGGCATGGTCTGGTCGAAGTCCAGGCTGAGGCTGCCACTCACACACTCATCCCAGGGATGGTACGGATGTGCGGTTACCTACCTTTCTTTATCTCTGGCTAGGTTTTGCACTCTCCAGTTTTAGTAAATCAACCCCATAGTGTCAATTCTGTCTGTATATAGTGTTTAGTCTTTGTCTTTCATTCATAGGGATCTATGACTGTAAAGACTACAAGTCCTATCTACCACTGTGGGACCCCTAGATGGGGATGGGAATGGAGCAGAAGTGGGGTGATGTCAACACACTTGTATTTGGGGAGATTTCCTTTCACTTCCTATACCTGAGACACTGGAGGAAGTAAAGTGTTCTCTCTATAGTGAGACAGATCTTCCAAATCTGGGACTTGCTGTGTGCATCTGACATTTATGCCTCATACACACGGGGCATTAGAAAAAATGAGCTGTAAAGCTAGTTCTGACGCCAGAAAAAAGCTGTGTTAAAAACACGATTGTCGCCGTATTTTGCATTGGCCTCAATGCACGTTAACCATGCTAGCTTTTAGCCCCGCCCCCTTGTGATGTTACCGTCTGGTGCATGATGGGACAGTGATGTCAGAAGGGGCCGGGCCTCCAGATGATGTCACCGGGTGGCCCTGCCCCATGTCAGTATAAGTCATGGCACACGGCGGACCCAGCATTACACCGGGAGGGCGCCTTGAGGCAACACTGGATAAGAAGAGAGGGAGAAGACAATGGAGAGAATAGACCCGGCAGAGGCAGAAGACAGTGTAGAGAGGAGAAGAACCGGAGAGGGGGAGAAGACAGAGGGAGTAGACACCGAAGCTGCCTTAATGTACTCCTTTAAAAACCTGTGTACTTTGTTTATTTTTGACACTTTTTTTAGGTGAATGGGTAGGGGTACTCATTCACATAGGGTGGGGGGCCGGGATCTGGGTGCCCCCTTGTTAAAGGGGGCTTCCAGGTTCCGATAAGCCCCCTGCCCGCAGCCCCCGACAACCACCGGCCAGGATTATCGGTTTGAGGCCTTTGTCCTCGTCATAATGGGGAGCAGGTACTTTGGGGTAGGGGAGCGTGGGGGTTCCCCTTATTGTGCCAATATTTAAAAAAAAAAAATTGGTGGGGGGTCCCCCTCAAGACAATACCAGACGCCTGGTATGGGGAACACCACGCCAATTTTTTTTCTTAAATATTGGCGGGGGTTCCCCCTTCAAGATCTTCGGCACTCAAGTCACACTGCAAGTCGGATCATCATGATCCAATTTCTGGTGCGACTTCTATTCAAATCAGTGGGCTCCCATAGGGAACCATTGATTTTGAATAGAGGCATAAGAAACGCCTGACGAGGCTTAACACGCTGTATCCAGCGTTAAGCTGTGCTTAGCAGTATTTACTGGCTCTAGCACCGGAGCCTCAGAACGTGCTGGTCCTGGTATTTTTTTTTTGGAGCTTAAAAACGCCTATGCTACTTAGGGCTCCTAGATGCCTGTGTGTATATGAGGCCATACACGGTGAGGCGTTCTTAAGCTGTTAAAGGCGCTCCTAAAAGTGGCTGTAAAAACGCCCGTGTGTATGAGGCCTTAAAGTGGTTGTAAACCTCTGACATGAAAAATCTCCATAAGCAACACTTTAAAAAATTTTATGGGCTACCTGTTACAGAGGAGGTCTAGTGCGAGAATTATTGCTCTCGCTCTAACAATTGCGGCGATACTTCACATGTGGTTTGAAAACCGTTTACATATGTGGGCGCAACTTGTGTATGCGTTCGCTTCTGTGCGCGAGCTCGGAGGGACGGATCGCTTTTAATTTTTTTTCTTATTTATTTTACTTTTTATTTTTACACTGCCCTTTTAAATTTTTCTTTTTTACCCTTTTATTCCTACAACAAGGAATGTAAACGTCCCTTGTAATAGAAATAAGCATGACAGGGCCTCTTTATTGCGAAATGTGGGGTCAAAAAGACCTCAGATCTCACATTTACACTTAAAAGAAAAAGTAATTTTGCCTTTTAAAGAGATTAAAAAAATCACCCCTTTAGGGTCGGAATGTGGAAGTGTTGCCTTTCAAGGACCTAGAGCCGAGTGGGGGGCTAGATCGCTTTCACTAGGCTTCTTGCTCAGCCACGGAGAGCATTGAATTGGCTCTGGGCTAACTGACAGGTCTGGTAAGCTCGGAGACAACGGGCTTTAAAAGTGATCCCCTGGCGAATTCGCCGCTGGGATCACTTTTATATGAAAGGGAATCGCCCACAGTATAAAAAAATACTGGGGTTATGGCAGCTGGTTGCTGCCATAACAACGGTACATACTGTCAAAGTAATGACATATATATATTGTGGGCGATCCGGAAGTGGTAAATAACACCAAAAGAAAGCTTTGTGTGAAAAATAAATGATAAAAATGTCATATGGGTGCAGTGTTGCATGACCGCGCAATTGTCATTCAAAGTGCAACAGCACTGAAAGCTGAAAATTGGCCTGGGCAGGAAGAGGTGAAAGTGCTTGGTATTGAAGTGGTTAACGCTGTAGTGTATTGCAGTGCATACTTTTATAAAGTACCTGTAAATATAAAAGATCCAATATCTGATTGCAAAGTAATTTTTTACTACATTTTTTTTGCAATAGGGCCGCGTTCGCGGTAAAGCGCTGCTCGTTTTAGAGCTTTACTGCTGTTTAAGTGGCACTTTTGCGCTGTTCGGCCGCTAGTGGGACACTTTTAACCCCTAACAAGGGGTTAAATACTCATGTGTTGCAGAGCTTCCGAAGCGCTTAGCCGCTTCCCGAAGCGCTGCCCATTCATTGCAATGGGCAGGGGCATTTTGGGAGCGCTGTGTACAGTGCTCCCAACCTGCCCCAAAGATGCTGCTTGCAGGACTTTTCCGAACGTCCCGCAAGCGCACCCCCTGGGTGTGAAAGCACCCATTACACAGGAATGGGAGGCCTTTTCAGGCACTTTACAGGCACCATTTCTAGCACTAAAACGCCTGAAAACTGCCTTCAGTGTGAAAGGGGTCTTAATGGACAATTATTAAATCCATCTAAATGTACTCCGCCACATGCCTTCCTGAAGAGGTGATCCACAGAGTCCACAGTATTAAATGCAGTCCAAATATGAGTAGATATACAAGCTATAGTAGCTTAGATTGGAGATACGTTCTATTTGGAGAATAAACCCCTGTATTAAAATCGGTTTGCTCAATGACCCATTTCTGTTGGTGGTTGTCGCTAACTTATTTCAGATGTTCTGCTTGAGCAGAAGATGTCCAGATAGCAAGCAGAGCTACATACACCCCATGTACGTTGGTTTTACTTGGTGTATGTAGCATGTCTAAGGAAATCATGCGCTTAGTAAAGCAGTGAACCTCACTGAACAATGTCCGACCGGGTCGCTGTGGTCTGTACAGTCCTGGGGGTCGGCCACGCTGGCCGGAGCTCTGAGGCCTTGTCTAATAATGGATAAGCACTGGCCTGTTGGCGTCCAACCAGGTGGGCGAGTCTTTGTCTATAGGCGCTTCATGGGTACTACAGGCATATATGTGTTTTACATCCAGTTATTTTGTGTTTAGTCAGAAGTTAACAGTATTAACATTAAATGGTCATTTCATGAAGCTAGATTGTTTTCCTATGAAGCCCTGGGTCTAGTCAAAGTACAGCATGTGGGTCTTCATTACTGACTGCTTAGGGCCTACAAATATTTCCTCTGGCACTGTTTCTGTTCAGCTTGAAACATCAATTCAGTGTTAACCTCTGCTGCGTTTTCATATTTTACAGTTGTAAAAGAAGAGGTTCCAACTGCTTGTCTTAGTGAATGGAATTTAATACCACAGGAAAATGTTTTGGGAGTGGCTGGGACCTGTGGTTGTCGTGTTTGTGTATAAAGTAAGAGAATAGCGTTCTGTAATACACAAGATGCGCTGATTCTGCAATCTGCTGTAATCTTAGGGCACGTTTCAATGGCTGGCTTCTACCATGCCCGCTGTAGGGTGCTTCCTGTAGAGTTTAGTGTTTAATTGTATTCTTGGCACTTGGTTTTCCAGGCTGCGGTCCTCAAATATTTTCTTTGTAGCGCTGCCTGTGTGATATTTTGGTTGCAGCTGATGTGGAATTTCACGGAAAACTGATTGAGGAAGCCAGCTGGAAGGAAGTGCGGATTCTCATGCACAAACTTTATGGCCGACTCCGGGACCACAGTTGAACTCTTTGCTTTGGATTTTACTTGGCATCACAGAATAACGTTCCTAAGCATGTTAAGGTTACCTAAGGCAACTAGAAACTCCTAGTCCAAATCACGCAAAGAAATTGGTGAATATTGTAATTCAAGTATAGTTTTTTTGTTTAGAATTTCACTTTCTATTCTGGAGACACAAAGTGAAATGAGAAGGAATCTCAAATTAAAGGAAAATCTCTTAGGTTGTTGTCATCTCAACAAATATTTCCCTGTTTATTTTTGTTCAGATGACTCAAATTTTTTTCCCCTCACTATTCAAAAAAAAAAGAGAAAAAATTTTGGCTTTTTTTTCCTACTTACCTGCAAATGAACCTGGTACACACTTACCTTGCTTGACACTGCTCCCTTCACAAATCCATGTTCTCCCAAAACCTCTGAGTTCCCAACACTGATGTGAATGTCTACCTTCTAGGACCTTTCAATGATTCCTTCCTCTAACCTCAATGTTACTACTATAGTCTGTAACAGGTACAGCTCATAAGGAGGAACCACTGAGAGCTGCGGGGGACCCAGGAGAAGAACATTTTCAGAAGTCTTGGTCTTCCAGTGGACTTCAGGGACCAGTTCTGGTGACTGGAGCAGTGTATAGCAACATTGACAACTGTAAGGCTCAGTTCACACCTAGGCGATCCGACTTTGCTAGGTGATTTGAAAGCGATTCGAAAGCAATTTGAAAGAGACTTCAGAGCTACTTTGGGCATAACGGGACCTGAAGCGACCTCCATGCTAGGTGACTTTGCCTAACCTCCAGCGAAGTCCAGGGCAATACGGGTTTCATCGAGACTTCAGAGAAAGTTTAACGAAAGCTTAGCGAAAGTTTAGTGGATCGTTTCAGCCTAGCGGATCCACACTTGACTCGGAATGTCAACAGTTACAACGATATGTGACGAGGTCAGTGGTCTTGACCAGGGACTTCAGGTGACCTTCTGGTTCTGAAGACTTTTACAAGAAGAGGACCCAGGGGGCGTCGAGAGTCACCAAGGAGGAATACTCGACATGGACAATGTCTGATATCATCATTGTAACTCCAATCTCCT
>BLSH010413241.1:746232-759369 GCA_018402905.1 Glandirana rugosa | reverse complement strand
GTACAGACCCTCCCCCCCCCCCCCCTGTCAGGAGAGCAGTCGATCGGCTCTCCTCTTCTTGCGCCTTATAAGCGGGAGTAGAGGAAAAGCTGATAAGCGGCACTTCCTGGTTACCATATGATGAGCTGTGATTAGACACCTGATCACATGGTAAAGAGCCTACGTCACAGGCTCTTTACCAGGATCAGGGATGCAATGTTTTAGACTGACACACCGCACCACCGGTTGCCATGCTGCCTAGCCCCCACTGCTTATTCTGCTGGACAACATATGACACCCAGTCAGGATAATGTAACCACTTTCCGGCTGTCATTCTGCTATATGGTGGGAGGGAGGTGGTTAAAAAAGATGTGTACTTATTTTCAGTCTGCTCGGGGCCGAACACATTATCCTGCAACTCTGTGTAAAGCCCTGTACACACGGGACCGAATGTCAGGAGACATCGGCCAGTTCAAGAAAAAAAAAAAATCCAATGGCAGAGAGTGCTGATTGGAGTGTTCTGGCGGGGGGGCGTCCCCCCTGTCAGATCACAACAGCTCAGCGGGGAAGATCGCTGTACTTGCTTTGCATAGTGAGTACTGTGGCTCCGACCAAAGCTGTCAGTTTTTTTTTTTTTTTTTCCGTTCAACCCGCTGGGAGGAGCGGAACAAAAATTGCAGTGTGTACCAGGCTTAAGGGAGCACTTGACAATAGCTGTAAATTCTGGGAGCCGCGACATCGCCTATAGGCTCCCATGGCCCAGCCATTGTCAGTTCTCCCTCCTCTCCCCTGCAGCAATTGCTCACTGACACAGGATAGCAGAAGCTTTGCGATCACGTGACCAGACTGGGGCAGATTAAAAAATTTTTTATACAAGTTAGGCAGGATAGGTAGGAGGAGGAGGAGAGTAGGGAACATTTTTAAAGAGTAAGTAAACCCAGATTGGGTTTACTTCCTCTGTATTCCCCTGTAAAGTAGATGCATAATGGGCTACTATGCATCACATAGTAGCCCATTATGTGTCACTTACCTGAAAACGAAGCCTGCAACGTCCAGTGCTGTCTCCCGTGCAGGCCGTGTCCATCTTCTGCCCCTCTTCTTTCCGGGGCCGTGATCTCCGGCTCTGTGACTGGGCGGAATTGCGTGAAGTCACTCACGCGCATGCGCACGGGAGCCACCAGTCACAGAGGCTGTTTCTTCACTGCGCATGTGCCGAAATTACGTTGCCACAGCTAATACTCTGCATATCTCCTGCACCGTGCAGGCTTACCTGTAGGTGAAAGTGGTTGTCACGGGTTGACAACCACTTTAAGAATAGTCATAGTTAGGCTTTTCTTCTACTTTAAACATTTCAACGTAAAGTGTATTTAAACAATACAAAAACGTTATACATTTTACCTTATCAGTCCTTCGATGAGGTGACTGCATTAGTATTTATTTATTTATTTTTTTTAGGCTTTTCTCCCTACATTTATACCCGGTCATCTTAAAAAGTATCTACTATATGCAAGGGAGCCATGGCTTTCACTCAGGCTGGACATCAAACATGCCATGCCTACCTTTGTTCATCTCCATTACTAGAGGATGGGGAGATTAGTAGCTCAGAAAAGGAAGGTAACACTTCCTGGTCAACTTACATTAAAGTGATTGGTAAATGTTTTTTTCTTTAAAATAATAAATGTGTTATACTTACCTGCTCTGTGCATTAGTTTTGCACAGAACAGCCCCGATCCTTCTCTTCTGGGGTCGTTTGCTCTCGAGCTTTGCTGAATGCGTCAATTGGCACAGACAGACTCGGCACCGCCCCCTGCTGCACCATCACTGGCTGGGATTGCGCCAATGAGGAGGAAGAGAGCCTTCTGCCTTTAAAACCATTTTAAGCGACAAGAACACTGCATTCCCTGCAAGATGAACAGGTATTTTCTGTACTTGCTGAAAAATGTTCTTAAAGGGATTGTAAACCCTCAAGGTTTTTCACCTTAATGCATAATGCATTAAGGTGAAAAACCTTTTCACCTGCAGCAGTCCCCCCCCGAGTCCCCCTTTACTTACCTGAACCCGACCCGATCCCGCTGCGGGATGTAAGATTTTTTTCTTGGTTGTTTTTATTGGATTGTGACTGTGTGAGGTGCCCTTCATTTCAGATGACCCAGTGGTGGATTTAACTCCTAGGTCATGCCAAGTTCTTCTAGTCTTATGGGGAGAGGCCCATGCTTGACCATCAAGGCATTTTTTACATCTTTTCTCCAACAAAGGAATGTAGATTACAGTAGCCGTATTGAAGAGATGGGACAGTTTTACCCTCAGGCATGTTCCTCTCCTTCTTTCATGTACAATTTGCCGATTTCAGTGGTTTTATTTCATTGAACCTGACAGAACATGAAAAATGGGTGTAAAAGAGTAAACTGGTTTCTTCTCTATGGAGATGTTTAAATATTGTTTTCATTGGCAGTTCTTGAGTGTTAAAATATATCTATAGGCAAAACGTTCTTTTTAATTTTGCATAGACCAAAGGGAGGGTTATAACTCGTCAGGAGCCACCTATATCCTAGCAGTCAAAAACGCTGGGCAACGGGGACTGCCTGTGTCCTAACAACTAAGAACTCTTGGCGGCAGGGGTGGTCTGCGTTTCAGAAGCCAACGATTCTATGTAGCAGGGGTCACCTACATTCTAGAAACAAAGGACACCAAGTAATGTATACTTGTACTGTACATGTAGAACAAATGTAACTTGTGTACAGACAAGATTTTATGTGGGATCTCGCAAGGACTCTAGATGACAGGGGGAAGCCTGTGTCTAACGAGCAAGGATGCTAGGTGGCAGGGGGAGACTGGGTCTAACAAGCAAGGATGCTAGGTAGCAGGGGCCACCTGCATCCTAGCAACTAAGGATGCTATGCATCAGGTTTGGCTTGAAACTGAGGATGTATGTAAAAGTAGAACAAATGTAGCTTGTGTACAAACAAGATTTTATGTGGAATCTTGCTAGCAAGATCCTATCCTATATCTTTCTAAATGAGCCCTTATGTGTTCACTTGATATGGAAATAAGATAAATAGGCTGTTCACTTTGCAAGAGAATTTTACAACCGAATATTCAATCACATGCAAGAATAAAAGGCTTTTATTTTTACTTGCACCCGATTGCCTAATTGGATGATGAAAGTCAGCATTGCTTCATCTCATTGGCTAAAGTAAAGGAAAATTTGCCTTTAGTAAATTGACCCCACTGACTACTGATTCAAATTTGCATGCGGGAAGTGAAATCCCAAATACATATTTGTTCTAGATCCGTTTTGAGACCATTGCATCAGCATTACAGCCAAGCAACTATCATTTGCATAATGCAAATATTTCTGTAACAATGCATTTCATTTAAAATATGCCATTTTTACAAATGCCAACGTTTTTGGGTGCTCCATGTAAACCAGTGGTGCTGATCATGTGATAATAGAGATTGTTTTATATGTAAATTAGGATAATGTTACTTCTGATGGTAAGGTGTATGGGTTGGCGTAGACTTCTACAAATACTATTGACAGAGATACAGTATTGCCATATTTTATCTTTTTTATATACAGTATTTGTTTAGAAATGGATGGCCATGCAGCAAAAAGTGGCTCGGCATGAAGAATGGGTTTCATTGCCCATCTGAATGAGCCCTCCCTTTTTCACCTTGATAATCTTTCATAGCTGGGTTCCCTGCCAACAAAATGCTATGCTTGCAATATTCTTTTATTTTATTTTTCAATGACCCTGGGTCCAAGCCTTCAAAATAAGGACCAGCATGTATTTGATTATGATATCAAGAACATCCCTATGTAAGGTCATTTAGTTTAGTACCGAACCATGTGAGGCATTTTATTCCTATTTTAAAACACTTTGAGAATTCCGAGGGTTTCAGAGTGTGATGATATTCTGGTTAATTGAATGGACTGTGTGATCTAAACCAGTGTTTCTCAACCTTTTTTCAGTCAAGGCACCCTTTAACATTATGGACAGTTTCGGGGATGCCATTCTAAAATGCAAAACGCTGTTCTAAAAGTTTTACATAATGCATCAACATCCACACATGAATTACACACAACGTTGGAGTTGATTTGTTCTTCCAAATATGCTTTTGCGCATTGGTACTGACTAGTATTCCAATGTTTCTCTTCTCCCTCAGTTTTTCTCCATCACTCAGCTAATGTGACCCCAATGATGACTGAGAGGGGCAGGGGATAATCAAACAAGGATGCTATGCACATGACTGACAAACCTGTGGCTTTGCGTAGCTAAAAGGCAGGCCTGATCCACCTGCTGGCTTGTTTACAATTTTTAGGAATTTTGCCAAGGCACCCCTAAAGAAACCTTAAGACACCCCAGGGTGCCTGGATGTCCTGGTTGAAACAGGCTAATCTAAACATGTGCAATGATTCCGGATAGTGTTAGCATTTTGCTAAAGTTGTTGCTTGAATCTTCCAAGGAACTTTATTGTCTTAGGGACATAGAAGTACTCATTAATTGGCAGTGTCCTCCTGCATCAGTACGTGAATCGAACCCCCTCTTTGTAGCTGTTAATAGCGCTTCGTAGGCAGGCATGTATGCTTGCTTATGCATCCAGGGGAGCTCATGGCACCATGGCTATTTACTGAAGCATTCACGTTGGTGTGCACTGTAATTGAGGTGTGCTATCTCTGAAAGCTCTCTGAGAGCAATCGCTTTGGTCATGGAGTCACCAAATACTCCTGGGTGTGAAGGGTTAATAATACAATGTTTATTGTACTTTTTATATGCAAGGAAAAAAACTTTTTTCAGATGAAAATTTGGAAAATGTAAGTTGTCTTGCTTATATCTAGTTATATGGTAACCACATGCATTACGCTCCGAGCTCCTCCAGTCCTGGTGAAATGATGGTTCCATGTTCTCTCCATGTTCTTTCAAGGCCATGTAGGGTGTATACATTCAGTATCGTTCCAGACCACTTACTGTACTGTATTGGGAAAATAGGGTAGACGGGGCAGGTGGTTTAGGGGCTGCTGGTTAAAAAAGTCTTAACTAGATTAACCAGTACAGAGAAAGGGTTTAGGGATTTAGGGATTAAAGAAGCTGCTGATTAAAATTGTGGTATAGAAGGCGATCCTTTTGCTGTGTAATCTGAAATCTTTCCAATTGTTTCTCTTTTCTCTGCAAAGCTCTTTTATTATCTGTTTAAACTAGGGCATTTTTGATAGTGTCTACATAACTGCCGAAGCATCTCTTCTACGCATCTACATTATATACATGCAAGGATGCTGATAAGGCAGTACAGACAACCCTCCTGTACTGGGCCAGGCCCTATCAGTTCAAAAGTGGGGCACGGGCACCTGCTGAGTAGGAGTGCCAGCAGTGCTACCTTTCTGAAGACACGAATCCTCTTCTACCTTCGCCTGCAGTACTCTGCTCCCCCCCTCCAACTGTGCTGCAGGGGGATCAGTTCTAGCATCCATCCCCACATCCCTCTACTTTCCGGTCCCCCGTGCGCCCCTTTTCCTCACTGCTTGGCGGTCTTCCCTCCTCTTCTGCAGGCACAAAAGGGGATGTTTCAGGATGGGGAGTTGAGGAGGAGGGACCAGTAAATATGTTGTATAATAATGATTTTAGTGCATTTTTAGCACAAATATAATTTGATTATTTTCTGGGGGAGTGGTGCCCTTTAAGGTAGGCAGTGTGGGGCCCCATGATTTCTAACAGCAGCCCTAATATACATGTACTGCATATATGCTTGCTCTGTTCAACTCCCAGCCTGTGATAGTACTACTCACCCATCTGATGTTGGGAGACTGAAGGTGAAATTGGCTGAAGATGTTCTTCTATCATCTTGCTTGACCATCATCCTGTTCTTTGTTCTTCATTCCTTTTCTTTTCTCTCCTGTCAGTAGGTTTACTGTTGACTTATGTGTCATGTGCTCTGCTTTACAAAGAAGCCACTACGTCCGGTACCCAAAGCCAAGTACACACGGTCAGAAAATTGGACGAAAGATACCACTTTTGAAGCGACTGTACCATAATCTGATCATTCGTACAGTACATAGCTCAAATGTCCAGTAGATGGAAACAAAATAAAAATAAAACAATTTTGTACATTTTTTGGTTCTGCCTCATCTAACCCAGTTGTTAAGACACTAGTCCACATGTGCCATTATGGTAAATAATGGAAATGGTTCTCCAGAGCACCTTTATCTTCTTAGACTGTGTATCTGTGCCCCTCCACTTTTGACTGACAGCATAACTCTGTTTGAGCATACACAAAGATAAACATAAGTGCTAAAGAGTAGCCGGCTCGCTGTGAAAGTCAATCACACAGATGCTGTAAGGAAATAATTGATGTACTCCTCCTCTCAAATAGACCATTGAACGTCCAATGGTTGACAAGCTTTGCTGCCCTCTTCAGACAGGGTAAATCCTTCAGAACTGCCTTGTGCATTACCAAAACCACTTTATTTGAATAAAAATGATCAAATCTACTCATAAAAGTAAGTATATACTGGCAGTCCGCTTATTGCAAATGTAAACTGTGCTATACCATGTGCAAGTGTTGTCCAAACCTAAGGAGCATGGCTTGCGTGTTTCCAGGGCTGTACCCTCTACCTCAGAGCTCTGAGAAGGAGGGTACTGCCCTAGAAACACTTAAAGTGGATGTAAACCCTCACATGTACCCAGTGAAGTGAACAGCCTCAGATGGTACACAGAGATGAAACAAATCCTCCTACATAGGTTTTACTTGTTTATCTGCAGTCTTCTCTTCCCTACACTCCTTCAAAAGAGAGCAAAGGTGTAAAAATCTTTCTTCATCTGTCAAGAGCACAGAGGAGGGGGCAGAGAGGCTGCAATTACAGTGTGTGAGAGCTGATTGAAGGAATCAAACACACCCCTTCACACAGCTGAAGAATTGTGTTGTGAATAGACAAGCTGTCTTCTGAGCTCCCTTCCCGACATAAATTTTATCTTGCTTGTGTGAGGAAAACTTCTCAGACGTGACTCATGCTGATAACAGAGGAACAAAGCACCAGGGACAAACGACACTTAGAGCTTTGGAGAGAGATAAGTAAACACTACAGATATCTGCTTTGCTCAGATTCCATGACTGAGGTTTACAACCACTTTAGGCCAGACTCCTTATGTTTGAATAACACTTGCACATGGCATGGGACACTTTAATTTGGAATAAGTGACGTGTCCGTTTATACTTTATCTGTTTTATCATATACGTGGGTTTGTACTAAATTTGCACATTGAGAAAAATGTATACAGCTAGTGCACCCCTTACTGCTGTTTTGTCTGCCATTTAACTAGCTATAGTCACTGTGCATCCAGTGAGTTGCCTTAGCAGAATTGCTAAATGGTAAGTGTTGAGGAACCTCACTGAAAATTTAGCAAGATTTTCCCCTTTCCATCTGACTCAAAATAATTGGTGTATGAAACACTGTGCATGTTATCATTGCCCACACACCATTAATATCCCATCTGCATGTTATGATGTCTGGACAGCTGAAGGCTATAAGGCATATAGCCAACTAGTTCACATGGTACCCAAAAAAAATAACGCTTTGTGGCCACTGTGCATAGCATGTTAAAGTGGCATAAAACCTAAAAACAAAAATGTTATTTCTTTATCATACTACACAGGACAGGGGGTATCTTCATATCCTTTACAATAATGTTATGCTGCCACCTTCAGGTGATTGCGCACTGGCAAATATAAAGGGAAACCCCTCCTAGCCATTTCTCCTTCCACCTAGGCAAGGTTTCAGTTTTTTTCTCGACTAGGGGACTTGTCGGTACACATGCACAGGCTGCAATGTCTGAAGTATAGGTCAGTCAAGCTATCCTGCATATTAAACTTTTGCCTGTTTGTTCCTGCTTTGAATGTTTACAACCAAAAATTGAGTCTGTGGGTGAGAGTACCCTTTTACTGCTTAAAAAGAACTTGTGGTGCAAAAATCTGTTGCTTTTTTTACTTCTAAAAAGCATTCTTTTTGCCAACCTTAGGCTTTGGGCTCCAAGTCCGATCCCCACTAATAGTTTCATAAAAAAACCTGGACTCCTAAGCCCTCTAACCAGAGACAAGTTCTTAGAATGAAGCAGCGCCCCCGCTCCTGGCAGGATGTTTGGAGGCTTTCATGGAGGTTTGTAAGGGGGAGATTGCAGATGAGTGGTCCACAACATAACCGCTTAAGGTTGAAAGCTGGAATTCCACTGCCTTCACCCTCCATGCGTTATGCTTTTTAAATGTTGCTCTGTATCCGCTAAAAAAGTATTGTTCTTTTTCAAGATCTCAATTATCTGTCTACCCAATGTTTGCCTTTTCTTGGATTCAGAAACTCAACAGGTTTCCCCAAGTACAGAAGTCCTGGATGGAATCGGTGTGGTCAGTGGTGGCCTTTCTCTAGCAGGAGATTTCCTGGCATCAGTGGATAGTTATCTGCATATTCTGATCTTCCCACTTCACCAAAGGTTTCTGAGGTTTGTGGTTGAAGACCGAAGTTTTCAATTTGTGGCCCTGTGGCTTTTCCAATGCTCCTAAAGTATTCACCAAGGTACTAGTTTTGGTCCTTGGTCTCCTGCATACTCTGGGCGTTCCTGTTACAGAATACCTGGATGACTTCCTTCTAAGGGGGGCAATCTGCTCCGCTCCTTAGGCCCAATGTATATCAAATGGTGCAAGCTCTGGGGAGGTTCGGATGGCTTTTGAAATGACTGAAGTTGGCCTTAGCCCAACCCAGAGCTTGGAATGTGTAGGTCTTGCTCGGTGGCCAGGTGGACTTGCTCAAGGCTTTGACAATTCCCTCTTTGTGCTTCCAGAAGGCCAAAGGAAGGGTCAAGTATCTTCCAAATTTACAATTTCTTGGTAAATCCAGCAGCTTATTTCTAAATCTTATGGTATGAAGGGAAAAGACTGAACAGTCAATGTTTTCAGTGACTTCATTCTACCAGCTGTCGGTACACCCTGGGCTATTTGTCATCAAGCTTTAGTAGCTCAAATTTGTAAAGCTGCTAGGTGGTCCTTGTTTCACACTTTTACAAAGTTTTACTTCCACTACAAAGTGTTTTTTCTGGCCACAGAGGACACTTCCTTTGATTAGCGAGTTTTGCAGTCTAGTTTAGTTATTTTAGTCGGCTTGGTGCCAAATTGCCCTACCCTCCTTTTCTGTGCTTTGGGACATCCCTGTCATAATGGATATGAAGATATACTCTGTGTCCTGTAATGTACTCCAAAAACCTAAAATCCCATTGCTACTTATTAATTCTTAGATGTGGTGGCTGCATTTGTTTTTGTTTTTTTTCTTTCTCTTTTCACCTGTTTTTTCTACTTCGGGTGGAGCTAAACCCTAAACCCTCTTATCCTTTACAGCCAAGGAAGCTGCCATCTTAGCCTCAGATTGATTTGCAGTTGACTTGGTGCACGTGTGATCAGTTTTGACACCAGCCTTGGATTGCTTGACAGTTTGGTTGAGAGCTGAAGGATCTGTGACAGTATCCATCAAGACATTATTTTTATGTGAAGCTAGCCAAGCATGGCTAGATTTCTTTTGTTTAAAGCCGGCAATACGTGGATCGAAGTTCAGCTGGTTCAGCAGGGACCAGGGGAATTTCGATCTATGTATGGGTACCCCGGTTGATTGACATGTGTACAGCCAGCCTGTTGGGTTTTTCCGAAATGATTAAGTGTTACTGGCTATAGGCTGGCAACACTTATCATTGTGTTCTGCTGGCAGGGAAGAATCCCCACCAGCAGAACACAATAGTGCTGTGAGAGGGATCACCCCATGAATACTGTGTTTGGAGGGGGAGTCAAGTAATTTTCAAGGAAAGAAAATTACATACTGTATGGTCTGCATCAGCTGTTGGCTGAATGAGAAAAAATCAATAGATTCCTCTACCCAGGGTAAACGGCATGGATAGAAGAATCTGCACTGTCGCTTATTGTATTCAGGCAGCCACCACACATCCAGCTACCTGAATACCCAAACAGTGACTGCATCTGATGCAGTCACTGTTTAGCCAGCCATTTTTACTCGGCTCTTCTTGAGTCATGTATATCCAGCTTAATACTTAGTAGGTTACAGAGCAGAATAATTATATCCTGGTGTCTGTTGGAGTAGGTTTTTGTAATATGATGTACAATTATGAACAGTAATCATTGTAACTACAGGTCATCTTTCAGAAAATATCTATTTTTTTTATTTTTTATTTTTTTTTAGCTGCATTTTTGTATCCAACCCAAAATACTTCTACATCATTAGGCTCACCTAATGTAAAGTTCCAGTGCTAAAATCCTCTACTGAGTGAGCTTTCTTTGAATAGAAATTTAATTAGGGGAATCATGGCATTTTGTACTTGTCAGATGCTAGAGCATTAAACATCTTATGGGCTTGATATTGCGGATCACTGGCTGATTTAATGTTCAGTGTAGCGCTAATAGATAATAGATCTGGCATTAAGCAGATGAAATGAGAAAAATTAAATATTCGAGTTATGTGGTATGGTGATATTTTTTAGTCAAATAACAAAATGGGCTTTATTAGTTTGGTTATGGTTACTGATCTGGCATACAGTGTGATCATGAATATCCCTGGTTTTATCAGTGTCTTCTGTCAGTCCAGCCCTGGATACAACATGGCATCATCAGTGTAGTATGAAGATGCTATAACTTTGCATGCCTGACACTACCAGACCTGCAGTGCTTCATGCTGGTTCTCCAGATTGTTGATGATCTAATGAGCAATGGACCTCAACAGATGAGAACCAAGAGTCATAGGAATGGTTCTAGATGGGAGAAATCATATGTGTATGTGAGATTTTCCAGTCTGTCCTAGTCACCTGTCAATCTGATTGGAATTGGAAAAAACTTGCCTAGCTCCTCAGCTTGCCTAGCTCCTCTTTCGATCCAGCGCTGTGCCCGAGAGCACCATCACCGCTCTCTCTCCTCATAGGATGCAGAGGCAACAGTGGGGGCCGTTGGCTCCTGCTACTGTCAATCAAATCCTGTGAGAAGGGAGCAGGAACCAGGGCCAAGCTGGGCTGTGTATGTCTATGGCTGTGTGCGTCTACCCCCAAAACAAGCAGCTTGCTATGGAGGCAGACAGAAGAAGAGGAGTCAAGAGTACTGCTGGGGGACCCTAGAAGAGGAGATTCAGGGTCACTCTGTGCAATACCATTGCTCAGAGCAAGTAAGCATACCATGTTTACTATTTTAAGAAAAAAATGTGTTCCTTTACTACCACTTTAAATTCACTTTTATTCCAGGTTGCAGCGCTGTAAAATGCTTATTCGAGCATGCAGCCCGTCAGGAAAGGGGGGGGAATGAGCAAGCACCCCCTCCTCCTGGACAATACCAGGCCTCATGCCCTCAACATGGGGGGGGGGGTGCTTTGGGGTAAGGGGTGCCATGTGCCCCCCACCCCAAAGCTCCTTGTCTCCATGGGGACAAGGGCCTCTACCCGACAACCCTGGCTGGTGGTTGTTGGGATCTGCAGGCGATGGGCTTATCGGAATCTGGAAGCCCCCTTTATTCAGGGGGTTTCCAGATCCCGGTCCCCCACCCTATGTGAATGAGTATGGGGTACATTGTACCCCTACCCATTCACCTAAAAAAAAAAAAGGGTAAAAAATAAACACAATACACAGGTTTTTAAAGTATTCTATTAAGGCAGCTCCGGCGTCTCTTCCGATCTCTTCTCCCCTCTCCAGCTCTTCTCCCTCCTCCGGTGATGTATTCTCCCTCTGCTGGTTCTTCTCCCCTCTGCTGGTTCTTCTCCCCTCTGCTGGTTCTTCTCCCCTCTGCTGGTTCTTCTCCCCTCTGCTGGTTCTTCTCCCCTCTCCGGTTCTTCTCCCCTCTCCGGTTCTTCTCCCCTCTCCGGTTCTTCTCCTCTCTTCGCTGTCTTCTCCCTTTTCTGCCGGGTCTTCTCTCCCAGCTGTCTTCTCCCTCTGTTCTTCCTCAGATGTTGCCTCAACGCACTCTCCCGATGTAATGCTGGGTCCGCCGTGTGCAATGACTTATAAAGCCATGGGGCAGGGCCACCCGTGATGTTAGCCGGAGGCCCCGCCCCTGGTGACGTCTTTCGGAGGCCCCACCCCTGGTAATATCACCACCCCATTATGCCCCCGGCTGGTGATGTCACAATGGGGTGGGGCCTCCAGATGATGTCAGCGAGTGGCCCCGCCCCATGCCAATACAAGTATTGGCACACGGCAGACCCAGCATTACATCAGCCGAGAGCATCAAGGCAACATCAGAGGGAGAAGACAGCAGAGAGAGAAGACTAGGCAGAAGAGGGAGAAGACAGTGCAGAGAGGAGAAGCACCGGCAGAGGGAGAAGACCTCGCCGGACAGGGGCGAAGAAATGGAAAGAGACACCGGGGCTGCCTTAATAAAATACTTTAAAAACCTGTGTACTGTGTTTGTTTTTGACACTTTTTTTTTAGGTGAATGGGTAGGGGTACAATGTACCCCTACTCATTCACATATGGTGGGGGACGGGGATCCAGACTCTAAGCCCCCGTCCGCAGACCCTGACAACCACCGGCCAGGGTTGTCGGGAAGAGGCCCTTGTCCTCATCAACATGGGGACAATGTGCTTAGGGGTGGGGGAGCAGGCCCCCCGCCACAAAGTACCCACCCTCCCCAATGTTGGGGGCATGTGGCCTGGTATGGTCTGGGGGGGGGCTCTCGCTCGTCCCCCCCCCCCCCTTCTTGAGCTGTCGGGCTGCATGCTCGGATAAGGGTCTGGTATTGATTTTGGGGGGAACCCACGCCATTTTTTTGGTGTGGGGGTTCTCCTTAAAATCCATACCAGACCGAAGGGTCTGGTATTGTCTTGGGGCGGAACCCCATGCAAATTTTTTTTTTTTTTGGTGGGGGTTCCCCTTCAAGATCCTCAGCACACAAGTTGCACCGCGATCATGATGCGATTTCTGATAGGTAACCATTGATTTTGAATAGAGACAAAGAGAGCGACAACGCCTGACAAGGCTTAACGCTCTGTATACAGCGTTAAGCCACGTTTAACAGCTTTTACCGGCATCTGGCGTTTTTACAGCTCTAGCGCCGGAGCCTCAGAACGCGCTGGTCCTGGCTTTTTTTTTTTAGCTTAAAAACACCTATGCCACTTACATCTCCTAAACGTCTGTGTGT
>BLSH010413241.1:703668-746222 GCA_018402905.1 Glandirana rugosa | reverse complement strand
TCTAGCGCCGGAGCCTCAGAACGCGCTGGTCCTGGGGGGGGGGGGGGGGCTGGGGGGTTTCGAGCGTAAAAACGCCTGTGCCACTTACAGCTCAAAAACGTGTGTGCGTGGCCATTGAATAACCTAGAGATACGTTTTTAAGCTGTAAAAAGGCCCGTGTGTATGAGGCCTAATTTTTTCCAGACAAGTATTGGTGCAACTGTAATACAAACCAGGAAAAAAATAAAGATCCACTTTTATTATGTCTTCAGACTTCAGCTCAAGGGTTAACAGGACTCTGCTGAACTGTCATGTTGAACCACCTTTCGCTTTTACTGTGATTATTGCTTGTGCGTTTATCTGTCACACCTGTCATTTGGCTAGGACTTGTCTGATTTTTGCATATGGGGCGTATGTTTGTTTTGAGGTAGGGGGGGCGGGGGTGAACTTTGGTGTATTTCCTTTTGGATATCTCTATCAAAGTCAGAGATCACTAGGATATGTGTGCCGTTTCATAGTAGTTTATTAACCTAGAAGATACTTGTGTTTGTTTTGAGGTGGCGGGGTGAAAGTATCGGTGCACTCCCTCTTGGATAATTCGATCACTGAGAGAGGTCACTGGAATATATGTGCAGTTTCATAGGCCTTTTTTTTTAATCCGATTTTAATATAGGAGAGTTAAAGCTGAACTCCAGCCTTGCCTTCAGTTTTTCATAGTGGTAAAGGCTCCACTACTGTATTAAAATTGCATATTCTGATTTCACTGCACACTGAAGCCCACCTTGTTTCCTGGCTGCAGGCCATCCAGCATTATCTAACCCTTTCCTCCCCAGCTTAACTGCCCTGGCTCGCCCCTTTCAATAATTACATTTAAGCATTTAATCATGAAGGCTCACATGTAGATGTTCCCTAGGGTGGTCTGCAATCGGCTTGGGGATGCACACTCCCCCAGACTCTCACATCTACTAATCAAGACATTTTGATATTTGCATGTTGTATATTCATTTGAGGAATACAGAGGCAATGGAATGTTTTCAGGAAACTATGTATAGCACCCTGCCAGTCCCTCCTCCCAGCTATGATTTGCTTGCATTGTATAGTCACTTCAGTTACGAAAGCTTTCACCCCCTTAATGACCAGGCCTTTTTAGCTGTTGGGCACTGCCCTACTTTAGCTGGAAATTGCTCGGTCATGCAACACTGTACGCCAATAAAATTTAATTAGAGATGCACCAACATTTCGGCCAAAAATGGTGTTATCTGCATTCGACCAATAAGAGAAAAAGGTGTCAATAGCACTGAAAACGCACCGAGATTTTACCGTGCATTTGTGGCAATATTGCGAGGGTTTTGGGCCAATTTTTCCATGATTCAGGTTCACACTGCTACGATGTCAGACCTCACATGTGATTCCCAACGCACTGCTGTGCAAATCACATGCATGTCTGTGCAATGCAAATTCAGCCATACAGATTGTATGGCTGAATATGCATCGCATTCGGACCAAACCCATGCAGGGCCTTTTTTTTTTTTTTGTCCGCACCAGAATCTTATCACATGGGTGATATGCAATCTGATCCCTGTCCGAATTGACAGTTCGCACTGCAATATGCCAGCTGATTTGGGGGCGTCATTAACATTCTATTGACGCCTGCAGCGGTTCGCAGAGGGCAGGGCGAACCGTCGGCAGGTGACATGCGATGCGGGAACCCGTACTCTTTTGCACAGGGGCAGTGTGAACCGGCCCATACTGTGCTTATGGTGTGTTTTTCATAGGTCATGTGACTCTAAACCCGCATCAAAAACGTAACACGGGTGTGTGAACGGTGCATTCTTGCTGCATTTTCAATGCATTTGAAATGGAAGGTGCTTTTTTTAAACTGCACCAAGCTGGATTATTAACACCACAATGGAAGCCCAACGGACCAGTGTGCAGACATACATAGAACTTAAAGGGATGCATTTTTCTTGAGCTAATTCAGTGCACCTCTAAATTTTATATGATTTTTTTCACACAAATAGAGCTTTCTTTTGGTGGTATTTGATCACCATTGGGTTTTTTTTTTTTTTATATATAAATGAAAAAAGGCCGAAATTTTTGAAAAACAAATATTTACTTTCTGCTATAAAACATATCCAAAAAAAAATCGAATTTCTTCATAAATTTAGGCCAAAATGCACTCTGCTATACGTTTTTAGTGAAAAAAACAAAAAAATCTCTTAAGTGTATATTGATTTTTGTGTGAAAGTTATAGAGATAGATAGATAGACAGGTAGATGGATAGACAGGTAGATGGATAGACAGGTAGATGGATAGACAGGTAGATAGAGCATGGAAGCATAGAGCATGGAATTTTTAATCCTTTTTTTTTTTTTTTTTTATATAGTAGTAATGGTGGTGATCAGTATGATATAATGGGACTGCTATAGTGTGGCGGACAATCTGACACTAACTAACACTGGGTGGGAACTGATTGACACTGACATCTCCACTAATCTAATACTAATACAGGGATCAGTGATCATACTTTACACGGTCACTGTACTAACACTGGCTGGGAAGGGGTTAACATCAAACACAATCAAAGTGTTTGTGTGCCTGAAATGTGTAATGTGTGCTCATTTTTGTTTTAAAAAAAAAACAGCCACATCTCTGCTTGGTGTACAGAGCCCTGTGTTGTTGGCAAACACAGGGCTCTGTGCTGCCATTCGATAAGTCGGTCAGCAGGTCCCGGCCATAAACCATTGGCTGGGATCTGCTAAACAACTTGTGCTGTAGTGAATGACAGCACAGACAAGGCGGTGGGCACGTGCGCCCCCTACCTAGAGATTCCGCATCACCTAGCTGTTTGTGATCTGGAGCAGCGGGGGCCACCCTGTCGCAGTATAAAGGTGGCGGGCGGTCCACAAGTGGATAGAGAAGCACAGAGAGCCAATGATGTCATTGGGTCTAACATAAGATATGAAAGGAAAATGGAGAGGTTTCATTAAAAAAAAAGACTAGTAACAGGAGGTGGGAAAAGAGGAACCAGGAAAGGCAAAATAAGATTAAACTTCAGCTTTAAGTATTTTCTCTTTTCCAGGTACAAATTTCTGGGCACTTTTAGTTTGGCTGCAGGGTCCTTTTATACTTGCACATTCTAATTCTAAGCAACATGGGTCCCATGCCAAAAGCTGCCAGCCACGCTGAGAACAAATGCATTGTAATAAACATAATAAATAGCGTGAGTCACAGTAAATGTGAACACATTCATACAGCAATCACAATACATTTTTCTGCATTCCAAGCAGCTGTACAAACTTCTAATTCTGCTCATTATGTATATTGAAGAAAACATTCATCAAATTTTTAGAATATAATTTTTTTTTTTTTTTTTTTAAGTTTTGTCCCTCCTATTGTAATTGCTGTCTCTGTCCACATATTGAATTTTCAGTTCTGGTTTTGGTGACATTGGGACAGATAGAAATCATTTAACTGCAGGTTTGCTTTACGTTGTAGAAGTAGCCCTGCACCTGCCAAAGTGGCCCTGAGAGTACATTTACTACTGGTTGATCAGCCGTGCTCTAATCTAGAAGATAACCATATGTTTTTGTATCTAAGGTTATAGTGAACGTTTCTAATCCATTAATGTCTCCTGCCATGGCTTGAAGAAGCTGGCGGAGCAGACAGTTGCTCAGATACCCATGTTTGTTGGCTGCATAAAATGTAACCACATGCTCCAGGCAGTCGTCAGAGCTCTGCATTGTTCCCTGAGTCGTTAATTTTATATGGCGGGCAAAATAACTGTAATGATATCTATGCACGTCATAAATGTGATTTTCTTGAGCTTAGAGAGAATAGAGGGAGAGGTCAGCTCCATTATCACTCATTGTACAGACAGGTATTCACATACCGTGTTAGATTTCAAACTTTCTTGGACTTTGTTACTTTCAGTACACATGCAATTTCTACCGAAACATGGCATCGTACGACTGTGTCTCTAATTTAGGTTATCCATAAACGACCCGATAAATAAGTGAAGCTCCTAGTTGTAGCTATTGTTTGCTATTATTGGCCGGTTTCACAGCGTGCAGAGAGAAGATGTTGACCATGTCCAGTGGCCTTGTGAGCAGGTCTGTCCTATATAGGTACTCTTCTTTGACAAAGTGGTTAGTCTTGTGTGCGCAAAACATTCTGAAGCTATACCAGCGGTAGCTTAGCCACCTGTGAGGCTGCTCATGCTGGAAAGGGTGTAGGACATGGGTATTAATTACCCTGAGCTGTCCAAGAACAATTGCTGCAAAGCCAAGAACACGAGGCCAAGGCTCTTTATTGGCTGCAATGTTTAGTAGGTAAGAGGGCTACCTAACTGTTTTCGAAAACTAAACTTTTCTATACATTCTCATGACTGTGTCAGGTAGAGAGGGCTATATATAACGTATTAAAGCCCAATTAACGCTAACTTCAACGTTACAAATTAGGAATAGTGTAGCCTGTGTGGCGATTACCGTTTTCTAAATGTCAGTTATATTTTGATTAGACAAGGTGGGGTAAACCAACTGGTTCGCATTTCAAGGAGTAGTAGAGAAGAAATTAACTGGTACATCTGGGCAGGGCTGCTGCTAAGGCAGTACAGCCGGCCCTCCTGTACTGGGCCCAGGCCCCATCAGTTCATTAGGGGGGCCTGGGCACCTGAAAACCCAAGACGCTGGTGAATCAACACAATCGGCGATCCAACAAATCTTGTCACGGAAGGGACGTTCCATCTTCGTTATGTTGCTATACTCGGCACTCGTCCAAAGTAAGGATAGAGTGAGAAGGCGGCAAGCGGACATCTTTTTACACCCAACGGACTTGATGATTTCACACTTATTTCTAACAGTAAACTGAACTTTTATAGCAAAATATAGTATTTTTAAATCCTTCTCACGGTTTTCATGTTGAATTTTAAAAGCAGCTGTGTTTTGTCACATTAGCAAAGCTGACCGATCGCCAGGCTTGCACTCCCATGGGTGTAAAAACATGTCCGCTTCCTGCCTTCTCACTGTATCCTTACTGCGGATGAGTGCCGGGTGTAGGAAGATGGTGGTGACAAAACGTCACTTCCGTTACAAGATTTGTCTGGGTCGCCGATTGCGTCGCCACATCGGCTGTGCTGCCTCATTTCCAAAACAAATCCTCATGTGGCTCCACCTGAAGCCCAGCAGCTTCTCCTCTACTGCCATTCCCCTGTTGCAGGAAAAGAGCTCCAAAACCCCCCCCCCCCCCATGCACCGTCACACTTAGATATAAACAGGGTCCACCACTGTTGCCTGCTGTTACCATATCTCCATTATTACCCATGGTTTCATTTTACCATGTCAGCAGGTAGGTTCATGTGTACCCTGCCAGTGTGTGGCTTTATATATGACCGGTACAAAGCTAAGAATTGATGTAACAATTACAAGAGGAGGGTTTTGGAATCTGTAATTGATTGATTTAAAAGGCCCTGTTCACATCTAGTGATTTGGGATCAAGGGTGGAATTGCCACGATTCCAGATGGCACTGAAATTGTGACAAAATGCATTACGCATGCTTAGATGCTATTCATTTTAAATTGCACCTCAAATGCAGTGCAGTTTTTCCGTGATTGTCAAACGACAGAATCACGTGGCAATTGTGGCAGACAGCATCACACAAAGCTTGCCACCCAAAGATGCGCCCGCTCTTTTTTTGGGCAAAAAGCTTGGCGCAGTGCCATTTGCCGCGATTGCCCCATGTTTCTCTTTTAGGCTTAATAGGAATTTGGTAAGTTATGTTGTGATTTTGTCTGCTAATAGTGATTTTTTGTGTATTTTTTGGCTAAAATATAATTTTGAATTTTTTTTGGGGGGGGGGGGGCGGCCCCATCTGGTAGGCTGTACGGGGCACAGTGATTTCTAACATCAGCCCTGCATCTGGGTATAGTGGGGCATTTGACTTTCTTTTCTCTCATGTGATGGCACTGGTTTTTGGTGATTGGCACAGTGCTGTCACATGAGGGTATGAAGAGTCCACAGCCTTTGGTTATCAACTCCAACTAGATTGGCTCTTAACTAACACACAACTTCCTTTCCTCATAGCTAGCAACTGAATGGAGTGAAAGAAAGGACAAGTATCACAATCTTAAAGCGCCTGGACTTTCTTGAGTATTTTTTTTTTTTTTTTTGCTTTTCCTTAACAAATTCCCCTTTTAGGCGTATTGCAGTTGTTGTTTCCATAGCACAAATCAATGTTAATTGTGTTGATTAGGTCCCGTGACAGCTTGTGTGGGCCAAACTGTTTCCATATGTCCTGCACTGCGTTTAGTGTCATAAAACAGATCTGTATAGCCATCCGTGTCGTTGCAAACAGAGTTATGTGAAGCTAAAAATTGATTGTGATTTCCACCATACGCTAGGAAAATTTTTCTGGCAAGAGGCCCAGCTTTATGCTTACATGTGCATAGTAGTTAGGCTTGACGTGAATAGGACTGCAAATGGTGTTTCCCATTACATCCAGAAAAGGCTTGGTATGTGCTTCATGAGTTTTATTGAAATACTTACTAAATTTTTCTATATGGGCCTTTAGCATAATTACATTTAGTTTTTCAGTGAGTAACATGTATACTCCTATTTGATGCAGAAGGATGTGCCCAGTACATAAAGTGCATTGTGGGAAAGTCGCCTGTCAAACATACCATGACCTATGCTCGTACAGTCTTGACATTACACTCCTTGGACTTTTGGTCCACTGTATCTACCGTACTTAACTGTTCTTCCTGCTTCATTCCTTTGGGACTACAGTGGAAGTCGTAGGAAATCTGTTCCAGAGACAAGGCATGTTAATGAATTCTACATACTTGGAGGCTCTTAAAATAGATGGACGCATGTAAAAGGGACAATGGTGTCAGGAATAGGTGATGGAGAACTAAAGACGTATGATGAAGAAGATGATGTGCTAGAATCAGCATGTTACAGGTCGAACGATATCGCCACAAAATGTATTCGTATTGCTCTTCCCTTAGTGCTGCAAGCAGGAAAATGTTTGAGGATCAATCAGCTGATATTTGAATTATCATCCTTGGATATCCGGTTATGCGGTTACCCCACCAGTCCACTGTTCATGTAGGCTGGAAATGGCTGCAACACAAGATAAATCGTGAAAACCATCGTATTTAAAAATTGCAATTGTTTGATGCACAGTGCTTTACTGAACCATCGTCCTGTTTATTAAAGGAGAAGCACAGCCTTAGCTCGTTTGGCTGTACTTCTCCTATGGATCACAGGAGTGCAATGCTTTCTGCACTTCTGTGACACATTTTCAGTGGACAGCGGGCTGAAGCCTTTTGACATCACAGAGCCAGTCCAGGCTCGGGCAAGATCACGACAATGGAGTCGGGATCCAGCCACAAGCCTGGACCGCCACCCGACTCAGCCTCTCAGTGAGCCACTGAGCGGTGGAGACGGCCACTCCCCCCAGCACTCCTGTGAGCACTAAAAGGGGGGGGCAGAGCAGATAGCTGTGAGAACTGATCGATCAGCGGTGTTTGATCGCTCGGTTCTCTCGGTGTTAGAGGTGCCGGGGGACAGATGTGCATTGAGGGTGAGCCAGCAGGAGGAAAGCCTGATCATGTGACCTATCAACATCTTGTGACCAGCCTCTCCTCCATTCACAAAGAACTCTTTGCAGGATTTAGGGCTGGTTTACACTCTGAATCGCACAGGGACACGTTGTGCATTCCTATACAATTCACATGCAATCCTGGTGCATTGCGATTTCAGCCCAATCATTTGCTGAAATTGCATGAGGCCACACCAAAAGTAGTGCATGCACTACTTTAAGAAACGACTGTACCATGTGATTCGGTGCAGGCAAACTGCGTTTGCAACGTGCATTTGAAATGCTCCACCCATTGCATGCTACCTGCAGAAAACTACAGGAGGGGGCAGAGACAAGACCACTCTCCCTTTTACAAGGAGAGAGAGCAGCAGAGATCGGTCTTTATTACAGGAAGCTCCTGCGCAAAAGCAAAGTGCACATTGGATTACTGCACAGATCTGGAAGATTTGCACAAAGCACACCAAGATTCAACAATACACATGACTGTAAGATTCCTCCATTCGTGTTATTTAGTGTTGAATCAATCATGGAGAGTGCCATTGGAAGCTTGTTTTCAAAATAATTGCTTGGCTGTCACAAGGACCCTCTTGGGTCATTGTATGCAACAAAAGCTGGCCCATACACCGACAACGCAGATGGACAAATTCTCACAGTTTTTTTTCAGTTCAACCTGCTGTCAGCTCTGGTCGGAGCCGATGTACTAACGATCCAACGTTAGTACCGCAATCTCCCCCACTAAGCTGTTGTGTTCTGTAATGGCTGAGAGCACTGATTGGCTGCTGTCGGACTGGCTGCCATACGCATGGGCTGAGTGTCGTATGGTTTTTATTGAACCAGCCGATGTCTCCTGGCATTTGGCCCGTGTGTACAGGGCTTTAGGCTGGCTATACATGGAGCGAATTCCTTTTCTGCAACCATGGGTTGACTGACAGTGTTGCTCCCACTGTTAACCATCCCCACCAGGAGAACATTGTAATTATACCTAGCAGCTATAATAGCTGCTAGCGATATCGCATGGAAAATCAGGCAGACTGGTTGTATCCAAGTTGATCGATTAACTTGGGTACATTCAGCCTGCCCATACCATACATGGTTTGAATCTCAACTAGTTCCTACCGGCATAACAGATTCCTCCACCCATGTGAAACAACACATTCTGACTGTCAGTGCTGCCTGATTGGATGTAGCCACGGTTTAGCAAACAACGTTCCGCCCAGCTCCCGCCGAAATTGTGTCCTTTACTGTGTAGGACCAGTTTAAAAAGTTCTGATTTTCCTCTTCTGTGTACTTCCAGGTTGGTGACTCAGTTCTGAATTAAAAGGTTGCCAGGCAGTTAGCATTTTCAGAAGAAAAGCCACAGTGGAAGGCAACATATTTTACAGGTTTACTTTATATGGAGATGATGAATGTGGACACATTTTAGTGTTTTTCCAGATGAATGTGGACACATTGGCCTTTAGTTTTTGCTTTAAATGAAGATCACAGCAAGAAATTTTAGTAAGTTCTAGCCTTGCTGTGTCTTCAATTTCTGCTATGAATCGCTCCGTCATATAATTGTGAGCCCTTCCCATGAAAAGTATGCGTCTTCTTCCCTATAAAAACAACTGCTGACAGCAAAATAAAAGTTTACAAATGTGTGAAATGCGATTTTCAGCAGCTTTTTATAATCTGCATATCTGATAATTCCTGGGAAGTATACCCTTTTCCCCATAATACATCCATGTGGAAACACAAATGCTGAGCTACAGATATGGCCCAAATAGTTGTGAATGTAAATGATGACATCAGAGTGGGTTGGTAAGGATGGGAAGGATATGAGCGGAGAATGATACTGCTTCAACAGCCACACTCGCTTTGACATATGAAGGTCATCGCTAAGAGACTCAAAAGCCTTTAATCATTGCTGCTTGTATACTTGGGTATGAACAGCACTGAATTGTCCTCCGCCATCTTTATGGCTGTATAGTTGACATCACGGACTCAACTGCAGATTTTTGTTGTTTTGTTAGTAATATTAAAGCCCAAAATCCACAAAAATGAATTGGTTGTACAAGAGTTCGACTTGTAGTACAAGGGCAGAATTGTGTGTTTTTAGTCCCATAGATCTTTAAATGGGAGCATCTGAAACGTGTGTAAGTTCATGGTTTTCAAGCAGTTTTTAGGTGCTCTTTATAATGTCTATGGGGCAAAAAACGTGTGGTTCTGCCCCAAAGAAGCTCAAGTATTTTTTCATCCTTGGGACAAGTGATGCAACATTCACATGTAAACGGGCTCATTAGAAATTAAATAATTCTTCATGTTGAGCATTTTTACAATTCGGGAAACGCACAACTAAACGCTTAGGCGTGTCCTTTTTATGAGCCCAGAGTGTAGAAGACGTCCACTGGTGGAGCGCCATTATGCTACTCTGGACCCCCAGGAGAATGCTGTCAGAACTTCATTTTGTAGCCTTGTTGTTTTGGCATTCAAAGCCACCCACCATCGGAGGAAGAGGACTTGTGATTTCACTTGACTAGACTAGACTTCAGCATTTAAAGCTGTTGTATGCTCTCCTTAACATTCCCAACTAATAGAACTAATGTATTCCTTGACCTATTAGAATACAGACCGCCGTATTTATATGTAAATTATAATAATCTCACTGTGTAAAAAAGATGTTTGAGATTGATCCGTCCCTACTGATCGCCAGCGCCATTGTAAGTGTGGGCTTCCGAGTCCTGTGTATGATTTATTTCCGCCCATACTTCCTATAGATGGCCGTAATCCCGCGCCTGTGCATTAGGTTCGGCATAGCAGCCTCTTTGTTCCATAGCAACAGGAAATGAAGATAAAGGATGGATGAGATGTCGCGGGATTGCCGGTGCTGATGTTCACAATAGGAAATGACGCAGCCCTGGCATACACCCTGCATTTTTCCGGCAGACACAAGGCCTGCCGGAAAATGCGGCTATTCTGAGCATGCGCGGGATTACGTCACTAGAAAAAATACACCAATAACCGTGAAAGGACGAAGATAGGCACTCTTAGAAATGTCGATATTTATTCAGCTTGCAGTCATGGGTTAAATGGAAGAAAGTCATTATATTGAGTAGACAACCGCTTTAAGGAATGTATATCATGTAGAAATATGGAAAAAAAGATTTGTGGGCGTCCACAATGCTAAAGCTGGATAACTTTGCGTTTTCTTTTGCCATTTATCACTCTCTTCTCTGGGTGAAATAGGCTAGTCTATATTTTACTTGTTTGTATACCATTTCTTTGGTACCTCAAACAGTTTTGGTTCCCAAAAGAACTAGTAGTGGCTAATGATATGGGATTTTGGAAACTACCTTTAAATAAATAAGTCTCAGGGCCACACATTGTGCAGAGACCCCCCCCCCCCCCCAGATGTATAATAGTCACTCCACATAGTACCTTTAGTGCTTCTTCCTGTACTTACTATCCATTACTACAGCCACAGGGATGCTATGCAAGTACAAATTTTTGTAAAAGTTGATACTTTCATTGGCTAGGTCTTACCCTGTCACCTTTGCACTATATTCTCAGCATTCCAGGAATTCAGCTCCTTTGAAAAAAACAAATGAAGGCACACTTTTTAAGTTAAGTCCAACGAGGTACATGATACCTCCTTGGCTTAGCTCTATTTATATCTGACAGCTATGTAGTACTTCCAGAAGACCACTATCGCTGTATTTCCAGGACCCCAACACTGATCCATCTGAGTGATCCAGGAGAACAGCGGAGTCGATGCAGCTGCTATGCCTGCCCCTCCCCTCCTGCCCATTCACAGAAGCCTTTGCTTTTATATGAATACATTCATAAAATACCAAGGCATCTGTGAATGGGCAGCAGAGGGGAGAGGCAGGCATAGCTCTGTGTTCTTTTACCCTGAAGTGTCTCTCCAGTAGAACAATAAGCCTGTCAAATGTAAATAATGGAGATAAGCCCTAGAGATGTCATGCAGCTCCTTGGACTTAACTTATAGTATACCTTCACTTTTTACAAAGTGACTGAATTCTGGAATTCAGCTTTAGGAATTTGGGAGGGAGAACGCTTGGTCGTCCCATTAACAGATCTTTGTGCATACACAGGCAGATTTTTGGGGGTGGACAGAAGCTCTTCTTGTTGTTTGACACTGGAGGTAATCAGCTGCCGGGTCACTTTTCCATGTGTAATCCCCAAGACAGGTTTATTTTAAAGGAAGCAGCACTTTAGGATGGCTACGGTGTCCAGTATGCTGTATGGGACATTGATATTCTTCCGAGTTAGCGGTAATGATTACTTTTCTGCACACCACTGATGGAAACTTGACAAATGCTCTGAAAGGCTATAATCTACATGTGTTACCTAGCCGCTGACCTTCTGCAGATGACACAGGGGAATTTTCCCATCTCAGAGATGCAGTGAATTCAATCAGTGTAATAGATTGTTTTGGTTGAATGCACTTTATTACCCTTAGCATATCATTGTCCACATCTGAGTGGATAGAATCTGCCCTTTGTATCCTCCCTCATGACCTCTCACTAATAGACCATGATGGCAGCCGTGGAGGGTTATGTGCTCAGTCTGAAGATATGAAAGGGAAGCCGGTACTGTTCAGCCATGCGTGCCTCTTATTCATATTCCAGGATCTGTGATGCACTGCTTGAAATATTCCAAATGATAGGTTTAGCACAGTAGAGTCCTCTTAGGTCCTTTTCACACTGATCAGGTCTTCTGTTTTTTGCCTTACCAATAACGGAAGAAAAATGCATGACCGTTAAATCCTATGGAACTCTTCACACCAGTCAGTTGCGTTTTAAAAGACTTGCATGCTGCATTTTTGATGCGGTTAAAAAAAAAAAAAAACACACCGGAAATGCACCTCCCCATTGAAATGAATGGAAACCATGGCAAAAAAACGCACGCGAGGTTCTGTTTGGTGCATTTTTTTCACAGGTGCAAAACGCAACGAAAATGTGGCAAAAACGCATGTGTGTTTTTATCACGTATTTGCGACGGAGCAGTGTGGAAGCAGTCTTAGAAAAGAAACAATCTATACAATGCCTTGAAAAAGTATTTACACCCCTTGAAATTTTCCGCATTGTCATGTTGCAAGCAAAAACATAAATGTATTTTATAGTACAGAGACAGCCTAATATACAGCCATTTAATGAAATGTCATGCAACTGTTTATATGCATGCATTAGTGCTAAACTATAGATGAACAGCTAACATAAAATGTAATCGGTCTTCTCTGTCAAAGGATTGGTAATTCTGTCCAGTCGCTTTTGTGACCCATACTCACCTGACATTCGTTTCTGTGTTTTCAAGGAGGTTTAGCCTGGTGCACACTTTTTTTCCCCCTTGTTCAGCCCAGGAAGCTGCACAAAAATAAACTGACTTTATGATGTTAGTACAGCGATCTCCCCGCTAAGCTATTGTGTTCTGCAAGGAGGTTGCGCCTCCCCTTCCCCCGCCAAAGCACACCAGTCCACGTCTGCAGCCAATGACCGATTGGCTGCTGTTTTTCTAGCATGCCCGTTAGAAGCCGGACAGGCTGCTGTGCACATGGGCCAAATGTCGGTTGGTTTATGTTGATCTTGCCAATACCGGTTGATATTAAGCCCATGTATACCAGGCCTGAGGCTCCATTTGCACCTGAGCGTAGCGCTTTACTGGCATTTTTCAGGCATTTTTTAAAGCATTTTTACAAGAAATTTTAAGGCGTTTTAGAAGTGTATTTCCAAAGTTTTTACAGCTTCAGGCATTTTTGTTTAGCCAATAGAAAGCACTTGGGGCGGAGAGCTGCTATTTCAGCAGAAAACGCTTGTAAAACGCTTAAGTCAGGAGTTTCTATTGAAGTCTCTGGGACCAAAAACGCTTGTAATCTGCCAAAAAAGAAGCTCATGTATTTTTTTTTTTTGTGACTATTTTGCTTCAGGTGACAGAACACTCAGAAGTGAACAGGGGGCCATCGAAATGAATGGGATTTGGATTGTTGAGTGTTTTTAGAGCTACAAGCTTCAAGCAGAAAATAGGTGTGAATGGGGCCTTACACTGCTTTCTCTGTTGTGTCAGTCAATTCAAAACGAATGGGCTCCCTAAGGCCCCTTTCACACTTATGGGACCTGAAAGTCGCCAGTTTTTCACACGACTTGAAGCAATGCCTGTGTAATCTTGAGGTCCATGGACCTCAAGTTGCATCAAAGTTAGACCAAAGTAGTGCAGGGACTACTATGAAGTCACACAGATATGAATGGTAATAATTGGAAACCAAGGGGCACGACTTGTCATGCGACTGTGCAGTCCCAAGTCGCACAAGTGTGAAAGGGGCCTTAATGCAATGCAGGTTAACCTTAACAAGTGTAAACCTGGCCTTACATACTAACTTCACCTTTAAGACCATGTTATACCCCTTTATAAGGTGTAGCGGACTATGAGCTCAGGCGTCCCTTGCAACAGCTGTCAGATTTGAAATTGGTCCATCTGTGGAAGACTCCACCAGCATAGCTGCAACTATCACTAATGGAGATTATGTGAATGAATATACTACAAGTACTGTCTGATATGGCAAATGAACTCCTAATTCTCAATGGAACTGCAATGTTTACTGCACTCTTAGGGCCTGTACACATGATGCAACAGTCGTACAACAACGGTCTTACAACAGCTTACGACCATTGGTACGCGCGATTACAACAGCCGATGTCCAACAGTCGTACAACAGAAGTTGGCTGAGCATACTAGAAAACTTTTGTTGTACAACAAGGTCTCGTACGATTGTTGACTTGTATGTATAGCGAATTTGGGCCAACAAAGTTGTGCGTGCAAAACACGCATGCTCAGAAGTCGGGAACGCCGGGAAGTGTCCGAGTAAACCTACGTTCCTAATTCACAAATCATTCACCTGATCAGTTGAACGTTCTCTTTAGACACTTGTAACACGTCACTGCGTTCGGCTTTGTTGAAGCTTTGTTGAACGATTACTTGACTCCTGTCAGTATGCTAGACACAACAGCCGATTTTGGGCAAAAGTTGAACGTGCGGTCGTACGACCGATGCACCGTGTGTTCGAGGCATAAGTCCATTGACTCTTCCTCCAGCTCTCCATTTAAAAGTCCATATCTCTGCACGGACATAGAATTGGAGGAAGAGTCTGCAGGAGCCTGGCATTGCACCCGTAATCCACTGATGTTTTCAAGGTCGAATGCAAAAAAAAAAAAGCACTGCATGCGTTGTCTCCCTGCAATGTTTATGACCTAAGATACATTACAGACCTTCTCCCCAATGCCTGCTTCTCCACCATAGGCCAGTCTCCTGAGTTGCAGTACTACGGGTTCTATAGAGATGAATTGGTCTTTATTTGTAGGTTATATTTAGCAATATAAACATTTTTCTCATTAGGAATCGTTGCAAAGTTTTGGAGCTCTTATTTGTCTTGTCTCTAAGCACAGCTCGATTTATAGCCATCGTTATTACAGCAGGCACTTAATGTTTCCCTTGGTACTTCTGCTTTTCATAATAAATTTGTCATAACCATTTTCCAAATGATAAATCTGTATATAAAACTCCTATCAATTAGATAGCTAAAACTTAATGGATTGTTTGGAAAACATTTATAGACGGTTAGGGGCTATTGGCAATAAAGTAATCAATGTTCAAGCATTTACAATTAGGTTACCAATAACACTTGAATAATGTTAGAAACACTACTCTAATTTATCATTGTGCTGTGCCTGCCCTCTAGTGGACAAAATGGGAAATTGATGGTTGTCGTTCTCCAGAATACTCTGGACAAGATGCAACCTTTGGTAGGGTTTAGGTTTGTCAGCTCTCACTCACAATAGCTCACAGGCTTATTTTTATAATTGCAATTGATTAAATCAATTCAAGGATTGTGAATATTCAGGCAAAAGGAGATCCTGTAATTCTCTCAAGTGTTCCCATTTTCTTAATATGGCGCTGAGTTACTGGCCGCAATGTTTCACAAGCTATGGGATTCATTACATATTTAGTAATTCAGCACTCCTTTATGAGAACCTGTGTGTCTACAAAGTTTTAGGTTCACTTGATTTGCTGCAAAGCAACTTGCTCACGTCTGATTTTTCCATGCTGCTCTGTTCCTGTCTGGTTGCTGTTGTTTGTGTGTCCAGGATATATCTGAGAAACCATTTCATTGTATATTTAACATTTTTGTCCATATTTACTGACTCTTTGAATGCAGAAGGAACTTTGGACATTTTGTGCATACCACACCGACCAGTGTCAGAGTATACACGTTTCTCCACAACAGTGGCCTCCATTGTTGCCAGCTGGTCTCCAAACTGGGGCCTAAGGGTCGAATGCAGCCCTTTGATTGTGCTTATCCAACCCTTGGGCATTGTTCCTCAGGCTGATAACCAATGTTGGGGCACTAATTGGGTTACACTAATCCCTTCACTGACACCAGTGACAGAGCACTATTTCTCCCACTGACACCAATGATGGGGCAATATTCCTGCCACTGACACCAATAGTGGGGCACTCTTCCTCCCAATAATACCAATGATGGGGAACTTTTCTTCCCACTGACATCAACCGTGTGGTACTATTCCTTCCACTGACACCAATGATTGTAAATAGATACCTAACATATTATGCTTTAAAATTGCGCACGCTCACGGAATGGCGACAAATTACGGTACTTAAAAATCTCCATTGGCGACACTTTAACCACTTCAGCCCCGGAAGGATTTGCTGCTTTAGGACCGGAGCCCTTTTTGCGATTCGGCGATGCGCCGCTTTAACTGACAATTGCACGGTCGTGCGACGTTGTACCCAAACGAAATTTGCGTCCTTTTTTTCTCACAAATAGAGCTTTCTTTTGGTGGTATTTGATCCCCTCTGCGTCATTTCTGATCGCCGCTATAAACAAAAGAAGAGCGACCATTTTGCAAAAAAACCCAAATTTCTTACTTTTTGCTAAAATACAAATCCAAAAAAAATATATAAAAAAACATTTTTTTCACCGTTTTTGGCCGATTTTATATTCTTCCTCATATTTGCGATAAAAAAAAATCGCAATCGGCGTTTATTGATTGGTTTGCGCAAAAGTGGTCGCATTTACGGATGATAATTCATTTTTGAGGTTTTTATTATTTTTTTTTTTTTTACTAGTAATGGCGGCGATCTGCGATTTTTAGCGGTACTGCGATATTTCAGCGGACATGTCGGACTATTTTGACACTTTTTTGGGACCATTGGCATTTATACAGCGATCAGTGCTATAAAAATGCACTGATTACTGTGTAAATGCCATTGGCAGTGAAGGGGTTAACCCGCAGGGGGCGCTCTAAGGGTTAACTGTGTTCCCTGGGCGTGTTCTTACTGTAGGGAGACTTGCCTAGCTGGGGAAGGGAAGTGGCCACAGCCTTCGTATACAGGAAGGCTGTGATCACATCCCTTCCCCCTCACACAGAGCGGAGGTCCGTGTTTACTTACACGGACCTCCGCTCCTTCGCTCCGGGGGGGCCATCGCGGGTAGCCGGCGGCAATCTAAGCCGCCGCACCCGCTCCCTGGCCCTCCCCGAACACAGTGAGCGCGCAGGCGCGCCTCTGGCGGCGCGCGCGCGCTCACTAGGCTCGTGAGCACGGCCACCGTCATATGACGGCAATTTGCGCTCACGAGCCACCTTGTCGCCGTCAATTGCCGATCAGCGGTCGGCAAACGGTTAAAAAATGTTAACGGTTACCAGTTCTGAGTTGGAGGAGGTCTTGCGCTACTTACATATGTGGTTTCTTTAGCGCGCAAGCTCGGAGGGATAGGGCGCTTTAAATTTTTTTTATTTTTTTTTTTCTTCATTTTATTTTCTATTTTTTCGTTTTTACACTGCGACTTTAAATTACAAACGGGAGCTGGTGACAGTGGTTGAGCGTGGCTACAAGTAGGGGATTATAACTAAGAAGGAAAAAGCTTGCCTGTTGCGCCAAGGTTACCTGTTATTTATTATCTCCCCAAAATTCATAAACGCAAAACCGACTCCTCTAGGAGGCCGATAGTCAGTGGTATTGATTCACTTACTTCCAGGGTTTGTCAGTACATTGATACTTTTTTGCAACCTTTAGTGGTACAGACACCATCCTTTCTCAAGGACAGTCGTTTGGAAAGATGGCTACAGCTTGGCAACGACAGATGTTTCTTCACTTTATACTTTTATTCACCATGAACATGGTATGGAGACAGTTGATTATTATTTAAGTTCAGATGTCAAGTTGCATTCAATGCAGTGAGAATTTATACTGTCTCTGTTAAATTTTGCCATGGAGCATAACTACTTCTGGCATGATGGCTCGTTCTTCCTTCAGACTAGAAGCGTCGCCATGGGGGCTAAAATTGCCCTAGCACGGCGAACCTCTTTTTGGCTAAATGGGAAGAGGATGTCCTCTTTAAGGATCGGAGACCTGAGCTCCTCCTTTGGTTCAGGTATATAGACGCTGTCCTCCTCCTATGGGATGGTGACTCACAATCACTTGACTCCTTCATTGGTTTTCTGAATACCAACGACAAGGGTATAGTTTTGCAACATGAAGCTAGCTCCACCAAGATTAATTTTCTGGACCTGAACATTGAAATTCAGGATAGTAAACTGATTACCTCCATTTACTTGGAGACAGATCGGAAAGGGGTTGAGATCCATTACGAAGAGTCAATTTGCACATTTACGTAGAAATTGCACTAGTCATGATGTATTTTTGAGGGAAACTGGGTGTCTAAAACTCAGTTTCCTAGAGAAAGGTTATGAATTAGCAGACTTAAATGAAGCACTTAGTGAAATTAACTCCAAAGATGGGGAGGAATTTCTAATACCAAAAACTAGAGAGGTTGACCCCAGATATGGCTGTTCCATGCTTACGTCCTATTCTACACAGCATCTTGCTGTTACGAGGATTATGCCTGAGCATTGGGACATCGTGTTTTGGGGCCACTTCTCTCAGATCGTCCTACTATGTTATTCAAGGGGGACCCTCCGCGGCACCAAATGTTTCTAATCCCCCCTAAAAAAACGTATTTTGTATATTTTCAGGACATGAATGGTTATTACCCATGTAGAAAGTGTAAAGTTTGCAAGGTCAACACAATAAAGAAAAAATGTACATCTTTTTGTTCTAAATTTGACAATAGGACATTTAACATTAAATCATTCAGAACTTGTAATACCAAGTACATTGTATACTTACTGATTTGTCCTGGGCTCCATTATGTGGGTCGTACTATTCATACTTTACAAATTTGGGTCAATGAGCATATTGGAAACATCAAAAGAGGTGTTTCTAAACACTATCTTCTCCATCACAATAAAAATCCAGCAGGTACTAAGTTTATAGCCATTGATCGTTTTGTTTCTACTTGGAGGGGTAGTAACGTAAAAAGGTAAATTTCCAAACTTGAGACGTGGTTGATTTATACCCTATTACCTCCCTTATGGGCTAAACATAGAGTGGGATGTGAATGCTTTTATAAATAATGCTTGCTCATTTTTATGGGTAGTGCACGTTAGTAGTATATTATGTATATATGTGCTTTTGGGCTAAATAACATCGGTAACCTATGAATGATAATCATTTTAGGGGTTTAGTGTTAAAATAACTTTTAAATGAATTGTGTTAATTTTAGTTTATCTTTTTATGTATAATAAATTATTTTCTGTACAATGGTGAATTAATAAACTTTTTAAGGTGTAATAGGGTCTTCAGCCACTAGATGTCGCATTGACCTAGTTCTGATCGATGACTTGTTTCTAAAGTTTGTTACATAGAACACTTCAGTATTTATCTTTAAAGGTTTTTTCCTCTTTTTTCCCTTGATAGTTAAATACATATTCATGAAGTTCTCATATTATCTTCATTTCTTCTTTGACTGTTAAGTCCATACGTGAGTATGATAGTGAGCATTTTCGGTCTGCTTAGTTATGCGGTGGAATTCCGGTTCCCTGGTATGTATAGTTGCGTAGTTCAGTCTTGGCCACTTCCCTGATGACGTTCTGTAGATGATGAAACGCGTTAGTCGTCCTGCGTCATCTCGATACCAGGAACTGGGTTGACTGCGGCCATCTTTACGGTTGGAGACCCTAACATGAATTGGATATGCTGGTATGTGGATTTTAAGATGTGCGTTACTACTTTTAAAATAAATTTGTATTATACACTCTACACTATGGAGATGCTTTCTCTCTCTCGCATTGAGTTGGAGTAGTTTGTGTGGTGGAGTGGCTATCGATTCGTTCGACTAGTGGAACTTATCGGCTTTGAAGGAGTGATACTGGGAGCCTGTCTGCGAGATTACTGAGCGCTCACTGACCTTCCGTAATAGGGGTTCGGTGCCTTTTGGTAAGAGGCAGCGGGTTTCGGTGTCTCCGGTGGCGGTTCACACTACAAACAAATTTGATTCACCTTTATGTGTATGCGTTACTGACACGGACTGATAAACTGAGATTTTATTTCTATCCATTCACCACTATATCACAAACTGTCCTATGGTTTATCTAGTGAATGAAATATGCTGATATTTAATGATTCATTTTAATAGAAGCGCTGCTATATTTATATCCTGTTTTTTGTTTTTTACATTTTTTTTTTTTTTTTAGGTGAATCGGTAGGGGTACAATGCACCCCATACTCATTCACATAGGGTAGGGAGCCGGGACCTGGGGGTCCCCTTGTTAAATGGGGCTTCCAGATTCCGATAAGCCCCCACCTACAGACCCCGACAACCACCGGCCAGGGTTGTCGGGAAGAGGCCCTTGTCCTCATCAACATGGGAACAAGGTGCTTTGGGGGTGGGGGTCGCAGGGACCATGTTGAGGGTATGCGGCCTGATATGGTCCGGGGGGGGGCGCTCGCTCATCCCCACCCCCCCTTTCCTGACCTGCCAGACTGCTTGTTCGGACAAGGGTCTGGTACGGATTTTGGAGGGACCGCATGCCATTTTTTTTTTTTTCGGCGTGGGGGTTCCCCTTAAAATCCATACCAGTATCTCTTGGGGGGGGGGGGGCCCATGCAAATTTTTTTTTTCATTTTTGCGGGGGTTACCCTTCAAGATCCTCAGCACACAAGTCGCACCACAAGTCGGATCATCATGGGGAACCATTGATTTTGAATAGATGCAGAGAAACGCGGCTAAAAGCTAGCGCGGAAAAACGCTCATTGATGACAGTGCAAAACTGTGATAAAATCACGTTTTTAACGTGGCTTTTTTCCTGGCGTCTGTACTAGCTTTACAGCTCGTTTTTTTTTTTAAATGCCCGTGTGTATGTAGCCTAAGATTTAGCTTCTCTTTCCCAGAAGTAGCTTGCAACACAATCAAGGGATGACTGCTATTCTTTGGGCCTCTAAACCAGTTAATTTTCTTTTTTGATAGATTTCTTGAATGAGTAAATTATCTTTGTGGAATGAAACCAGAAGCAGCTTCCTAAGATATGCAGATTGTACACTTATACACTTGGAAGAATATACACAGGATAATAGTCCCTTTTAATATGCTTAGCCAAATATCTTCCTTAAGCCGGCACCTGCCTAATCCCAGGTCACAGTAATTGTTTGCTTAATTTATGGCAAATTGGATCATAGTTGGAGGCAAGGCAGCATCCCGTAATGGTAAACTTTGTTAATTGTTGCAAAATGAGATTTCTTTAAACCTTTTATAGCTGTTCCAGTTTCAGTGTGCTTATACTTTGTTTGTATTCACGTTACCAGTGGTGTTGTGCTTTTTCCATATCTCTTACTATTTTAATACCATTATTTAATTTACATGTGCCAGCACTTTAATGCCAAAATCTTTGCTTAAAACACATTGTACATACCAGGGCTGAACACGCCACACATCTTATCTTAAAACACAGCTGCTCTACTGGATGGGTGTTCCCTCCAGGCGACAATTAAACAGAGCGAGGACTGCGGCATGATGTTGGGTGACGCTGCTGTCCATATCATGCCGCATTAGAGCAGTGAAGAGCACAAGTGCTGTAAGAAGATTGAGACTGAGCGCAAAATCTTCCACTTTAGATTTCATGGGCACCCGAGAGTCTGAATAGCATAGGTAGGGAGGATAGGAGAGCCCTGACCAATAGAAAAATAATTAAAGCAATATATTTCGCTAATGGGCCCAACAAAATATCTGTACATACACATCCTTGTGTATAAAACTGTGCATTTCTGTAAAAGAACGACGCGTTTTGGCTGCGGGTGCTGGAACAGGTGTGATACCCGCAACCACCTGTACAGGTGTGAGCCAAGCCTGATGGGCCAAATTGAATGGAAAAATACATAAACTTTGGATCGCTGTATGTAGGAGTATCAAAACACAAAATACTGCTTCATCCAGCTTTCACTTCATCACAGGAGCACTACATTTTGATATACTGTACTTTCATCAGCCAGTTATTTGTGAACATTTTTAAAAAAAGATATTGATATACATAAAGTACAGTGGCTAAGTGGTTAACACTTCTACCTAGCAGCACTAGGGTCGCCGGTTTAAATCCCAACCACAACACTATGTTCTCTCTGTGCCTGCGTCAGTTTCCTCCGGGAACTCCAGTTTTCTCCCACACTAAGAAGACATGCTGTGGTAGGTAATTGGCTCCTGTCTAAATTTGCCCTAGTATGTGTATGAATGAATGTGACATAGGGACTTTAGATTGTAAGCTCCTTGAGGGCACGGACTGATGTGAATGCACAATATATACGTAAAGATCTGTGTAAATTGAGGGCGCTATATAAGTACCTGTAATACATAATTAAATTTGTGATCTGAAATATTGAGCTTTATCTTTTAATCCTTGCCTGTATTCAAGTTTAAGTTGGTCCCCAGGTTTCCTGTTTCAGGGTGGCTCCTTTCTCTTGCAGCATACTATAGAGCCACCTTTGCATGCAGAGAATAGTGTTTTCCCCTCCACTGTATGCATCTCACACACCGCCCCGTACCCTAGGATGGCAAGGCACTCCTCTGCTCCTCCCTACTCCAAAGTAACAAACTTTCCTGTGAAGACTGGAAGTTCAGGGAAGCAACAATGAGAGAGCAGGAACAAGCAGCACTGAAAGCTGTAAACTGCAAGTGGTGGGTTAAAATTTTAACAAGCAGTTTACTTGGGAATGTTTGTTTATTTTATTATACTCCATTAAGTTAAAAAAAAACGCTTAAAGGGTAACTCCACCTTCATGGGGGAAAAACATAGCAAATAAAGAAAAAATATAGCATGTACAATTACGAATCATATTGTAATTGAATGTTATTAAAAATTACCTTTCCCTTTCAATCTGCGGCCGCTGTAATTTTCTGAGAATGCATTGCAATAGGGCTACCTGGAGTTCTGTACACAGAATGTGGGCTGACCATTCCCCAGAAACATAATTTCCTGCTTTTGTGATTGGCTCACCAATTTTCACAGAAGTCTTCCTAAGTTACAAGTCAGATTTCAGGCATCCCCTGCAATAAAACTGTCATTTTTGGTTAGATACTTCCAATAGGAACACATCTAAAGGGATGCAGGCCCAGCAGATTTCCTCATTAGTGCTCTGCTGCTGCCACAGTGGACTGATAATTATGAAACCACTCCCATTTATTTACACTTTAAGATTTATTACTACTTTTCCCCACTTCAAGACCGCAATACATTTATATACGTTACTGCTTTGAAGTGGTTTACCGGGGTAACCCGTTCTTTGTTTTTTTTTTTCACCCTGTGACTGGCTTTTTCATGAAAGTGTTCAAAAAAAATGTTTGGGGGTTCAAAGTAATTTTCAAGCAAAAAATACGGATTTAAAATTGTAAACAAAAGTGCCAGAAAAAGCGGTTAAAGTAGATATTTAGGCAACATGTAATCACAATCCCATTCAGTCCCTGTAATATTGTTTGTTCACTTTCTGCAGTTTCTTGCATAGACTTTTCCGGGGCTCTATTGATCAGACACGGCCAGGAGATGGAGTTCCTGTGGCACAGCATGTAAACCTAAGGCCATGGCTGCCAGACTGAGCTGAACTATGCATCTCTGGGGAAGATCTGTTCAGTAGGCCTTAAAGGGGCCACCAGGATAGTTTCACTTTCTCTGAACGCGCACTTATCCTTCTAAAATGTTATCCTCTCTGGAGATTAGTCATTGGGACAAATAGTGAAGAATCTCCCCAGGGGGCACACAGCAATAAAACCTAGGTAGGGGTTCTAACCCTTTAATGATTAAAAATTCACTTTTACATAAAAATTAATCAATGCACATCTATTTTTAGATAAAGAAAAATTAGCATTTATTATTTTTTAAAATGGGAGTCTGGAAAGCACTGCGGGAAAACAGGTGTGTAGGCGCTTTCTTCCCAGCTCAGCCCGCTGCTCAGACCTCAAAACTGCCGACACCCCCCAAAGTAATAAGGAAAGGGATCGCCTACACTCAGGATGACATCTGAAAAATAGTTTTCTTTTATTGAAAAGACATGTACAGTGCTGTAAAAACTTTCTACGCGTTTTGGACATTGGTCCTTAGTCATGGAAAGCATTGCACCTGTGATGGACATATCAGGGTGCAGTGTCAGGCTCCTGCATACATGCCTACAGCTCTGTTGCCTGTATCTCTCTATGGTCATTGCAGAGCAGTAGGCAGGGTGAATGAACTACGGATGTGCAGATCAGCGTGGCCACAGTTCATTCAAACTACAAGTACATCTGCCACAGTGGATGATGGTACTTGTAGTTTATTCATTCATAGGCAACTGAATGCAAGACACAGCTGTGTGGGCGGAGCCCCACACAGCCAAACTACTTTTAAACAGTAACACCGAGAGAGAGAGAGGAACACCGCTGTCACGATGGGGGGAATCAGTGGGAGAAGATGCAGGAGCTGGAACATGTTCACATGTTCCACTCCAGAAATGGATAGAACATATAACCTGTTCCAAAGATGAACATTCGTGTGATGCGGGAACCCTGTGAATCCACTGCGGGATCCCGACTCGCACGGCAGTTCACACTGCCATATGTGAACTGAAGGGAGGTGTCAATACAATGTTAACGACACCCCCTTTTTAGATTGCATATCGCAGTGTCAACTGCAAACTCGCATAGGAATTGGATCGCATGGGTATGAACACCCATATGATCCGATTCTGCTGTGGACCAAAAAAAGGGTCCTGTGCGAGTTTGATCTGAATGCAATGCGATATCAGCCATACAATCTGTATGGATGAAATCGCATTGCACGGACATCGCATGTGATTTGCACTGCAGTGCGGTGCGAATCGCATCCGATCCCGCAGAGTGCACATGTGTGAACTGGGGCTTAAAGAGAAACATTTTGGCTTTCCATCCTCTTATGTGACTGCCCATTTTACAGGCTTGATCTATGGTTCTGCCATTTTGTGCCAATCTTTGGAAGGACTTCTATCATGGTTGCTATTGTTTGTGGAAGGTGTGGTTTTCTGGCTATGGAAATGCTGCTAATAATTGCTGTGTGGCATCCTGTGACTTTATCTTTTCGGTGATTTCCTAATGCTTTGAAATGATTGCATTTATTTCAGGCTGCACTCTCACATTGCTGGAAGATAATGAAATAGCATGTCGGTGTAATTGTCCTATTTAGATCCAATTACTTACTTGATATAAATCTCTCACCCTGGCTTCCTGTTTATGGCATTTACTTTGGGTTTTGTTTTCTCGTTATCCTCTGACTGTAAATTGCAGCCTGATAGTTTCCGTCACACCACAAAGGGGATTTAACACTGTCTAGCAGAGGAAATGTAGAAACTGGCAGCCTATCGTTTCTTTTCATGTTTCCCAGTACCTGGCTATTGATGGAGCGGAGTACACGAAATCTCATAAACACACAAAGGGTGCTTATTGGCCATTATTGTGGAGAGGTGTGGGCCAGACATGGCACACCTTGTTGGTCTTCAGTTTCAGTAGTTGTATGGTTATACGGTCTTGTCCCTACTCCATAGAAGCCTTGCTTTCCATACAGTGCACTGATGATAGCCAAATAGTCTGAAATCAATGGATCTATGACATTAGAGCAGTGTTTCTTAACCTTTCTTCAGTCAAGGCACCCTTTAAAATTCAGCAAAATCACAAGGCACTCCATTCTACAATGTAAAAAACGAAAGTTTTACATAATGTAGCAACATGCCAACACATGGGGCACCCACCATTTAGAGGTGATTAAAGCCTGGTACACACGTGCCCGATGTTGGGCGACATCGGCCGGTTCAGTAAAAACCACCCAACATTCGGCCTGTGTGTATGGCAGCCAATACGGCATTTTTGAGCTGTTTTTACAGCTTAAGAACGCCACACCATGTTATTCAATGGCCTCATACACACACGCGCTGATGTTTTTGAGCTGTAAGTGACATCGGCGTTCTTAAGCTGTAGAACTAACACAGGACCTGCACGTTCCGAAGCTGCAGCGTTAGAGCGGTTTAGACGGCGAGCCAGCAAAATGCTCAGAAACGCAGCATAACGTATACACAGCGTTAAGCCTCATCAGGCGTTCTATTCAAAATCAGTGGTTCCCTATGGGAGCCCATTGATTTGAATAGAAGTCGCACCAGAAGTCAGATCATGACGTCGCGGTGCGACTTGTGTGCAGAGGATCTTGAAGGGGAACCCCTGCAAAAATGTTTTTTTTAATTTGCGTGGGGTTCCCCTTAAAATCCATAGTAGACCTTAGTGTCTGGTACCTCTTGGGGGGAACCCCACGCAAATTAAAAAAAAAAAAAAAAAAAACCGTATAGGGTCCCCCCAAAATCCATATCAGACCTTTATCCGAGCACGCAGCCTGGCAGGCCAGGAAAGGGGGAAGGGACAAGTGAGCGCCCCCCCCCTCCTGGACCATACCAAGCCGCATGCCCTCAACATGGGGAGTATGGGTGCTTTGGGGCAGGGGGGGGGCCTGTGCCCCCCCATCCCAAAGCACCTAGTCCCCATGTTGATGAGGACAAGGGCCTCTTCCCAACAACCCTGGCTGTTGGTTGTTGGGGTGTGTGGGCGGGGGCTTATCGGAATCTGGAAGCCCCCTTTAACAAGGGCCCCCACCCTATGTTAATGAGTAGGGGGGTACCCCTACTCATTCACCTGAAAAAAACGGATGGAATATGGGGGAGGGGGTGGTGCAGTAATATCTTTTGTTTTTCTATTTGGACATTGATAACTCTGAAAATAATATTTGATATTTTTTTACAATATATACTAGAGCTGCACAATTCTGGCCAAAATGAGAATCACAATTTTTTTTGCTTAGAATAAAGATCACGATTTTTGCGGTGTAACATCTTACATATACAAAAAAATTGGGCTAAGAGCACTGTTTATTTTTTTTATTTTTGAAAGTCATATTTCTCCAAAAACTGCGTTTGAAAGTCCGCTGCGCAAAAACTGTGTGACATAAAATATTGCAACAACCGCCATCTTATTCTCTAGGGTCTCTGCTAAAAAAAAAAATGTATAATGTTTGGGGGTTCTAAGTAATTTCTAGCAGAAAATACAGATTTTTACTTATAAGCAACAAATGTCAGAAAAGATTTAGTCTTTGACTTCTATTACAGTCAAGACGTGCTGAGTCGCCCCACAAGTCTGACTCCATTAACTGCACTGAAAATCGCGGTAATGTGAGAAAGATAGAGAGTGTGTTCTCTCCTATCACAATGCCGGAAAACTCAGCAGCAGTAATTTTACCGCTGCTTGATAAACGCATGCCCAAATCACCTCTAATGTTGGGTGTTCTCTGTGTGGATTTTTCTACGCTATGTAAAACTCGTGGTTTTGCAGAATTTTAAAGGATGCCTTGACTGAAGAAAGGATTAAGGGTAAGAGTAAGGGCCGGTTCATACTGCTGCAATGCGGGAACACTGCAAATCCACTGCTTTTCCCACACCGCATGTCTCCTGGCGGCAGTTTACATTGCCATATGCGAACTGCGGGGAGTGTCAATACAAAGCTAATAACACTCCCAAATCAGTTCGCATATCACACTACAAAGTGAACACCCCTGCGATCCCATTCTACTGCTGCGGAAAAAAAGAAGGTGAAGGTTATGTTTCTTGGGCAGTCAAATAATAATTATACTATCAAAAAAGTGGAGTTAGTCTATCCCCATCCCAGGTAATTGAATAGAAACAAGAGAAAAAAACTCCCTGAGAGGGACTTTAACCAGGAAGACCGACTCAGAAAGAAGAAGAGGGTAAAGATGCATAAAACATAATGGTCATTTATTGGATACAATTAAAAATCATTCGGGCAAGGTGATCATACAGAAATTGGATGCATGGTAACACAAGAACACAACGACAGTGTCTCTGGTGCATAAATGAAGCAATAGACAATAAAAATAAAAGGACCACTGATCTGCCACACGAAAGTGGGCAGAAGGAGACCCAACGCGTTTCAATGTTTATAACTAGATATCTTCCTCAGGGGTGAGTGGTCAATATTTAAAAACAATCATCCAGAGTATCAGGATACTTTGTGTGCTTGGTGAAGAGATCAGGAGACATCTATATCAACCTAGATAGGGATATTTGTACTGGATCAGGACCACACTATGATAGATCAAAGCCAATTGCAAGGCAATGGCTGGCACGGTATCAAGAAAAAGGAAGTAGAGCCGGGACTGAGCCAGAAGGGTATATGCAGATAATGTATTTGGGCAATAGAGTAGGCAGATGTATGGTGCAAAACACCATAGGGCAAACAGGCAAACAACAGGATGTATCTCAGAAGTCCAAACTGTAGTCACCCTAAAGGGGACACCCCACCAGGGCGCCGCAAACGGATCCACCTCAAGTGGGAAACAGAAGGTAAAGTGTCTTCAAGTCAATACATGTATCAACAGCCGGCCTGAGTGCCTGCACTGTGCTGAACCCTGCGGGAAAAAGGGTCCTGTGCGTGTTTGTTCCGAATGTGATGTGATTTCAGCCATACTATGGCTGAGATCGCATCACATAGAGATCGCATGTGATTCACAGTGTGGTGCCAATCAAATCCGATCTCCGGGATCGCAGCAGTGTGAACGGGCCCTAACACTGGTCTATAAGCAAATTGTCCTATATCAGGAGAGAATGTAACAAATTGGCTGCTCCCTGGTGACTCCCCGTAATTTAATATGTCAGTTTGTGGTCTGCTTATCTCTGTTTTCCTAATTAATTCTCTAATCTAAATAGTGGTAACTGTTCAGAGCACTATTTTAAAGAGAAACTTCAGTCCCCTTTAGCTTTGGCCTTCATCCCTTGGCGCCATCAACTTTGTTACTCTGGCGCATGCGCAGATGTCTAAGGACCCTGCCCAGCCTCCACATTCCGGCAGAGCCCTGCTGCACATGCGTGTTGAATTAATGTTATTCTCACCTAGGTGAAAAAGTTAAGAGAAAAGTGAGCCAGGGAGGACAGGAACAGCAGTCTGCTCACAAAATTTTGTAATAAAAACATCTTTGCCATTCTGAAGCTTCCCTCCAACCACTTTGCATATTATTTTATATATACTGTGATTCTGTACTTGCCAAATATGCTGCAGAAATCTCCCTCCACTAAGTCTGGCCACATCCATTTTAACTGTGAGCAGCTGAAGCTGCTGCCTGTTCACTTCCTGGATTTACAGAGGCACACCTCCAGCTCTGCAGCTCTCATTGGCCCTCTTATGACTCATCCTCCCTCCCTTCCTGGCAAACTTCCACAAGAGTGAGTGAGAGAGCTGTGCATGATGTCATAAGCCTAGGCTAATGACCAGACAAGAAACAGGAAGTGGGATGTATAAGGTATTTACTGGCAGAAAAAAACGTTTTACTATCCAAAGTTAAAACAACAAGGGCAGAAGATTTAATAGATGGAAAGATGAAAAAATGACTGAAGGCCCTTTTTAGAAGAAGCACAGACATGCCCAGTAGATATGATTATAAAGCACCGGTTATATTTTCTAACGCTACTGACACGGGAAATGAATTTTTTTGTTTTGTAGTAAGAAAGGAAAATGTTCAGTGAATTGTATAGTTGGCTTTTGTTTACTGCACAATGGAGGAGAGCATTTCTTTTGAAAAGCCGATTTGCACTTTGTGTTTGAAGTACCAAGCCGCAGCAGCAGAGCACCGTTTCTTCCTGGTAGATTAAATTTTGTACTTACCTTGATATGCATTTGTCATAAGTGGACTAGGTACATTGGTAATGAAAATCACTGAATTTCTAGTTCATGGAAGTTCCTAATCCTTCTCATCCTGCCGTCTGTTATAATTCTGTTGGCTTTTTTTCCATTTGAACTCGCTCTGTTATAAGTGTTGTCAGGGAGGACGCCTCTCCTGCCGCAGTATCATCACTATTCCATTAATGGGGATAATTGGCAGTTTGAGAAAATATTCTAAGTATGTGTTTTTATCCTTCTTACAGGAAGCAGACAGTGGGGAGGAAGAATGCCGATCACAACCCAGAAGGTAAGATGCTCTTATTTAATTTACAGTTATACAGGTTTCATGCACATAATTATCTGCTTTTTTATTTATTTTTTATTATTAATGGTGTTAAAACGTAACACCAAAAATCCTGAAGTTGAGCTTCGACTTTAAGGGCTGCATTTATAATTTGCATAACCGTTCATCCATCGACACTGCAGGTAAAATTTCTTCTCTGTGAATAGGGCAAAAGCAAATCTTTTCAGGCAATGTTCTCTGAAAATCAAATATGTGAATGTGGAAGATACTGCATTATGGCTGCTAGATAGAGGTGTGGAGCATACATATTTCCTATGATAGTCAGCGCCATCTATTGGCCATAATGTTGTCGTTTCCCCATTCATACCATCTTCAAGCGATATTATAGTTTTTTTTCACTTAAAATAAGAAGAAAAGATGTTATGCTTACCTGTTCTGTGCAAGTGTATTGCACAGAGTGGCACTGAATCTCCTACTCTAGGGTCCCCTGCCGGTGATCTTGAATTTTCCCCTTTGTGCACCACCATGGCAAGCCACTCCTGAGCTGGGCTGTGTGCATCCATAGATGCACATAGCGGGGCTCAGCCCCGCTCCTTCACTGCATTTGCCTGACAGCAGCAGAAGCCAATCACTGCTGCTGGTCTCAGCTTAGCCAGTGAGAGACTGAAGAGGGGAGAGAATAGGTGCAGCCAGGCACAGCGCTGGATTAAGAGAGGTGACAGGTAAGTATTTTTTTTTTTGGGGGGGGGGGGGGCAGGTATTTGAAGGTTTTTTTTTTTTTTTTTTTACCATAATGCAGGAATAAGGTAAAAAAAAAGTCATAAAACTTTAAAACCACTTTAATGAGCAGAACATATAACCTGAGATTGTGCCCTATTGATACGAAGAATTTACATGCAGTTTTGATGGACAAACAGCCATGCATTTATTTTTATAAATACACCCCTAAGAATCAGGTTGGATTCACACTATAACATTACAAAAAGTCTGCATTTTGCACTCCTCCTTAATGCTCGTTTTACCCTGTGCATTCATTTTTGGGGGCAGAAAAGTGCATATCAGGACCTATAGATAGAGCGATTGATGTAATCTGATGAAAACATGTATACGTGTGTTTATATTCACTTTAACCTGATGAAAGAATACCCCCCCCCCCCACCTTTGCCCAAAACCAGTACCCATTCTGCAGAGGCAGCGGCCAGGGGTGTGCACATGGCATGGCCGTGATGATTTTTTCTGTGCCAGAAATTATACCTCCTGTCACATTCAGCAGGCGTAGCGTAGCGCCAGCCAAACACGACCCATTCAAGTGCATGGGGCTGCTCTGCATGCTCCCTGGAACCACAGATCGCTCTTCAGACCGAGGTTCAGGTTAACAAGCCCTAAAAAAAGAACAAGTAAGCAATAGCGGGTTCTGTAATAGTGTTATCCTGGGTCCTCTTTGAAGAAGTAAAAATGCAAACTGGAAGGTTTGCAGATCTGCATAACCATGTTTTGGGGCATTTTTATTTCTGCCCAGTGCCTGAGGTTATCATTCTGAGACTCTTTCTACATAGGAGTCCCAGTGTGTCTTTTTATCCTTAGTTTACACATAGTTTGCCTCATCAACTGTATGTGCAACAGGAAATTGCAACACCTATATCTTACAGGCACTTGTGTGAAATGTCAGCGCAATTCATTTAAGTATAATCATAAGCCACTTTTGTTATTGGATGGTGAAGAGACACTTCCCGTAACTTTAGTATTATATTTAAAGGGCATTTATCGCCTCCTTCATTTTAATGTTAAAGACCGCAAAGTGTGTGAAACTTTTTCCTGTACTCCCCGGTAATCGTCAGTACTGCCAGGTACCCATTTCTACAATAGATTTCCCGTCTCAGTGCTTAGTTTTAACCATTATGAACTAGATATGTTTGCATTATAAAATAATACATCCATCACCGTTCACTAAGAATATTATGAAAATTGTAGCTAAAGTGGCCTTATTGCCACTTTGCTCTACATTTCCTTGCTTTATCCTTTGTAAATCAGCTACATTGTTTAAAAAAAAAATGGCTCATGGAACTCAAAGCTAGCCATACACCAGTAGAATTTCATTTTCAGAACATTTGATCAATTTTCTTAGAGTTATTGGGGATAAATCAACCATCTTTTTGACCACCGTGAATCGGCTAGGACTATATGCTTGTACAAGTTGACCTGAGAAGACAATGAATGTCTCAGCAATGGCAGGGTCCTTATTTCTCCAGGATACATAGGAAAACTCTTAAAAGGCATGTATAGTGGTTTTATGCATAATTTCTTTATTATGATAAAAGACCATGAAAAAAACACGAAAGAGATGTAAACAATATTGCATATTAAAATCTAGCACCTGGAGCTTTTTTGGTGTGTGATGACCGAATTGTCATGATTGTGAAGGAAGCCAAAGGCCACTCTTGACTCACAGTGATGATGTAGTCACATTAACTTCAGTTATTTGTTCCGTTACATTAAAAGCCTACTCTTGGGCACGACTTTTATATTGGAACTTTATATCGGTGGTTTTCAGCTCCAGTCCCCAAGATCCTTCGTTTTCCAACCTCTCCATCTTCCACAGATGATTTAAACCGGGGTCAGCAACCTGTAGATTGTGATCTACCAGTAGATCGTGGACAAGGAGACTGGTAGATTGTGGTCTGGGTTTGCTGACCCACCATTCCAGAGCATCAAACTGAGTGCAATGCAGAGGGACTACTTTTAAAGTTGGAGCTGTAGAAGGGAGCAAGAGTCGCATAAGCCACTCCTCTGTAGTGCTGGCTCCTGTCCCATGCAGAGTGATACCAACTGCACTCCATCTCTTATCCTGGCTAGTGGTCTCAGAGTGGTGTAGGTGGCAGGAAAGAAGAGATCTTCAGGTCCGTGTGAAGCAATACACCAGGCATAATCGTATAGGGCTGCTTTCACACTGATGTGCTGCGGTTTAAATCTATGATTGCCGTGCAATGCATGTGGTTGTGGTTGTGACACAGTAGTGCGGCAATTAGAGGTTTAAATCAGGTGTGAGAAGGCGACACTGTGCCCAGTAATCTTTGACTGCTCTCAAAGATTCTCCACCTCTTTAAGCATGCCTACCTAAACAGTGAGGCTGGGGCCACACAGGCAATTTAAAGTGGAACTTTATCCATACAACTTGATTAAAAAAAAAAATTTCTTTAGCAAGGAACATACATTCCACATGAATAAGTTTGCTACCAAAATCCGCGCATGCTGTAAATTGTCTCCAGCATTGATCCTGTGTCTGCTTGCTGGAGGCTGCCATTTTGCTGAAGTCCAGAGTCCTGAGTAGCATTAAACCTTTTTTTTTTTTTTTAGATCTGCTGATAGAGCAACCGAGCATTGCTCAGAGCAGGGTGAGACAGCGTACTACTGAATTTTAAACAGTATAGGCATGTTTTTTTACATAGCTATACCTTCAAAAGGGGTCAGCCCGAAGTGATCTAGTTGGACTTCATTTTTTGACTAAAGTTCCACTTTAAATCTGATATACTGAAAAAAATCATGTATTGCAAAAACCTGTTGGTTCTACTGCAGGAGAATTTGTGTGATTATTGGAAGATTAGCCTCATGACATTAATCTCTCGGGGGTATATTGGAATGGACAAAAAAAACCTGCCCAAGATTCTTCTGAGCCATTGGTTGATGGATGTATCTCCTACTCCCATTCAAGACTGTGAAGGAGAACTGTAAAGATGAATCGTTAATCGTTTTTGCTACAATATAAAATTGTGGCTTTGTGCGATTTGTGGGAGATCGATCACTTGGATCTGTTCCTGAAATTTATGTAGCAGCTCACCTTAAATGTCATGTGTTGAAGAGCTCGTTCTCGGGATTTTAGTAGTGTAAGTTGGCTAACAAAATCTTCAGTGTAGACCCAGTTACTATGCAAGAACTGTTCCATCTAAGAGAGATCATAAATATGGGACCTGTTGGATATACTTGGTTTCCCTATATTTATTGTGACTTATGCTTAACTTGGATCCATATGCATAGATTACGGATTCCCAAAAGATTCAAAACCTATTGCCTCTACCATACTTTTACACATGCCAGGGGCAATTTGGTGGTGTGCCAAATCCATCTGTATGTGTTTATTAAATTATGGAAGTAAAACCAGAATACCTCTTGAAAACATGGGAGAGAACATGCAAACTCCTGATCGGATTTGAACCAGGGACTCTCATTAAGAAGGCTGAAGTGCAGCATGGAGGAATGCTGTGGGCTGTGTACCAGCTGTTTGCAGCCTTCAGTGCAGACAACGGGGGTCCCAGCTTGATTTACTCTTTCAGTCATTGCCGGTACATCCTCTGTGCAATCCCAATGCGTCAGCTGTTACACAATCAAACTGAACTTTCACTTTAAGAATATGTTTTTATGCAGTCTAAATAGTTTCATGTTTATGTTGTCTAGTTAATATTTCCTTTTTTCCGTCTGGGTTATTTGAAGAAGCAGCAGCTCTGAGGTGTGATTGTGTTATCGGTACAGACTGTGCCAGACCACAAGACATCTTACACAACAGCACCACTTCCCGAAGTGCTGCAAAATCCCACAACCATTTTCTTTCATTTTTCTTTCTTGTTTACATTTTTAATGCCAGGTGGTAAAGTGCAATTAATGTAATGTTTTACATCAAAAGTAGATGAAACACAGTGCGGCCAAATTCCTTTTCTACCTTGCACCCTTTTGCCAGATTATACATTGCCAATGTGATACAAGGACATTGTGCATTTAAGTTTTTGGGCTAAACACTTTTAGAACAATACAACAAAAATGAGCCAGAAATATTTTTTGCTTTTATGGACTTTGGCCCCTTCCTTTTTTTTTTTTTTTTTTTAATATAGGGAAATATTCCTAAATTTGTTGAAGAGCCTGTGCATTGAAAGCAGTACAGCAAAGCCATGTTGGTGGGTTGTGTATATGCTAAGTTTTAATAGTACAAGTGTTGCCTGACCTTTCCTAGGGGTGCATTATGACCGATTGAACTTTAGGAAAAGTTCTAGTTCAGTGATTCAGTTCATTAAAGCAGTTATAAAGGCTAGACCTTTTTACCTTGAAGTGATTGTAAAGGCTATTTTTTTTGCTCTGTGCAATGGTCCTCTTCTTGAGTCCCCCGCCGGAGCTTTTGACCCCTCCCTCTTTTTTCGTGTGCCACCATAGGAAGCCACTTCCAATTGTGGCACACCTGCGCTTTTGTTTCCGAGCCATGCTGCCGGTGTCTATAGATACAGACAGCGATGCTCGGCCCTACCCTATGTTTTTTAGATTTTTCAACCAACCTTAAATTGATTGTACCATACACAAAACCAGATGTATATACGCTATATAGACAAACATTTGTGGGCACCTAACTATCACACCTAAATGAGCTTGTTGGACATACTTTACAAATTATGGGCATTAATATGGAGGTACTGTAACAGGCTCTACTCTTCTCTGGAAGCTTTCCATGAGATTTTTGAGTAAGACTCGTATTCCCACAGGCAATCTGCCAAAAGAACATTAATGAGATCATATATGGATTTTGGATGAGAAGACTTGGTTGGCAATCAGTGTTCCACTTTAAAGGGTCATGGGTGGCAAGTTGGGTTGAGATCAGGGCTCTGTGCAGGCCACTAAAATTCCTCAACAAACTTGTTTAGAGGGGTGTCCACTTTTGGTGTAAATATTGGATTTTTTTGTGTTTGGTCATGGTGTATTTAAGTTCTTGTATCTAAAAGAATTGTTGGCCTTCCTTTGGATGATCTGAAGAGCAAAGCACAAGGAGTGGCCAAACAGAGGTCCCAACTGCTTTATTTTTGCCACAAGTGCCTGCCAGTTCTGCTTCTTTTGATGGTTTCACACAAACCGGTCATCTACAATTTATACAAATCATGACTGGTATCAATACTTTTTTGTGTGTTCCACGAGAATGAAATACATTTGAACTTCCAAAGAATGGTTATTTAAATGACCTTAAAAACTGAGAATTTCTTTTCAAGTCTGGCACTAAAGTAGAAAATCAATAAAAATACCCTGGGTGATTTTCTATGATCAGAATATGAAATCTGTCAAATTGTATGAATACTTTATGACCTCTGGTGACCAAATAAACACAAAAGGTTGATGTTTTTTGGAATGGTCTAGGGCAGGCTTCTTTGTGACATTTTACTTCAAATAACACAGTGAAGTTCTCCTTGAAAACCTCTGAGTCACGGCATGACCTGGGATATGTCTATGTTTTGTGGGACATTTTCACCTGTGTGAACAGGTCCCAAAGCTTATCTTGCATTACTCCATATATCATGTGTTATCCTTTTTCCCATTTAAGTTTTTAAAGAGGAAATCCCAGTTTCCTTGTAAAAGTCCAGTCAAATCTTTAGTCATTAATTGTACCCTTTGTTTTTTTTATTGTTTCTTCTGTAAGTGGCTTTTCCTACATCCTAAATACTTTTGATGCTCCAGCAGTATTTACTGTCAAAGTTCATCCCGGGAGGGTGGAAATGGGTCTGGGAAAACAAGCAGGCAGCTGAATCAGAATTTTCAGTGGGATGGGATGATAGCACAGATTTCCTCCAGGATAATTGGTAACTGTGAAAGACGACTGTCTAAATCAAAATAATATGTGTACATTTTGAGGTGCTACACTTTTAGAAATGGGGTACATATTGATACAGAAAAAGGACAGCCATATTTGGGGCTTACCCGTGATATGAGTGTTAAGTCTTCAGAAGAAGAAATCTTGACACCATAGCACTAAAAACTCCCAGAAACATTGAAAGAAAATTCTTCAAGTCAAAGTAGCCACTATGTATTCCGGACTGGATGAGGGCCGGTTTTGGCCCTTTGCTTGCCTGTGTCTGGCCCTTGAGGCACTATTCCTGCTATTGACACCAACAATGAGGCACCATTGCTTTCACAGACACCAACAGTGGGGCACCAGTGATACCAGTGATGGGGCATCATTCCTCCCACAGACACCAGCGATGGGGTACTACTCTTCCCACTAACACCAACGATGGTGCATCATTCCTGCCACTAATACCAATAATTCCTATTCCTACTGACCACATTTTTTTTTTTAAATTTCACTCACCATCCCTTTTAAGACTGGGGAATCTTCCAACTGTACAAACAAATAAAACAAAGGGCACAAATGTCTAGTGCATTAGCCACAGCGCTTTATTAAAAGACGTAAAATAATTGTATATAATGACATAAGAAATGTAAATGACAGCATTGTAAAATGTCAGAGAACCCAAAGGTCAGCCCTATGATGGATCTCCTCTGGTTCGAATGGATGTCCAAAAAAAGCCAGCTGATGCGTTTTGGAGCCAAAAATAAAAAAGTCCATCTGTGGACATCATCTGCTGTTACAGCTGATCTCCAAAAGTCAGCTGATGCGTTTTGGGGGACATGCCTCTTTTTCCTCTTTTTGATAAGAGTCTGCAGCTGATTGTTCAATCTGTATGAAATGCGTCACTAGCAGTAAAGTCTCATGACTTTAGTGCAGTGGACACAGTCCCCGTGTGTGTGCCATACTGTGAGATTGGTGTTCTTGGTATAGTATTCAACGTTGTCATAATTGTTTAAGAGAGATTAAATTGAATCTAAACCCATAACCAAAAATGTAAAATTTTGCGGTTTACTAGTCCTTGGTGTAAGGCTGCTTTTTTCTTTTTTCACGCCTCTTTTTTTGTTTTATTTCCACCAGGTACACATGCAAATAAAACACTTCCTGAATGTACCGGTGACAACAGACATTTGTCTTTTGGGACTGGTGGATGCTTTGGCACCCAAGAGGGTGAAGAGAACGTTGCTAACAATCCTATTGTATTATGCTAGGAAAACCATTGTAATGTCCTGGTAAAAAACGACCCCCCCCTGGGTCTAACGATGTGGAAAGCCATGGTGAACAAAGCAATTCCGCTGTATAAGGCAACATATATTAGTAGGGGTAGCCCGGGCAAATTTGAAAAGGTGTGGGGTTGCTGGATCAACAGCACGGACACAGTATCTGATTAAGGTGACAGGGTGAGAGGGAATACCCAATATATTTCTCAGGTGCCTAAGTAGAGACTGAATGGTAGGGGGATATAATGTGAATGTATTGGGGACATGCAGTGATTACAATATTCAGTGTTATAATATACCCTATTGTTGTTATAAAATAAGAGGCGGGACGTGAAACAGAGGTTGATGTAACTGTGGGTCCTGGTTAAAGGGGTCTTGATCATTGAGTACTAAATGCAGGGGGTGGGGGTTGAATCAAATGTCAAAGTGCGGGGGGGGGGGTCGTCTTCTATTTTGTTGTATGTTACGGGCCATGTTGGCTCGGAGGGTTTTACACCCTTATGTTTTTGTATGTTATTTTCTGTGTATAAAACAAATAAACATAATTTTCAAAAAAAAAAAAAAAAATAACACACTTCCTGTTCCTGAGTTGCTACCTCACTCTTCCACTGTATCAATGGAGGGAACCATAGTTGTCACCCTAGGGTGCTCTCCTGATATGGACTACAAGCATGTCCATATCTCTTTATCACCATTACATAGGGGGAAAGGGCACAAAACCTAATTTAGCCACTACATCTAAGTACTGTAAGCTGAAATATATTATAATTTTGTTCTTGGTTTTAATTATCCTTTAAGGGCCCATTCACACAAGCAGGTGCATATTGTACTGTGCACCACGTGTACCCACTAGCATGGGCTGGGAAGAAGCAGTGCATTGTTACAAGGCATCACCCTGTTTTACCCATTTACCTAAAGATCCTGACACAATGTCTGTCCTACATGGGTAATGATTTGGACCCCTCTGTGGGGAGACACTTTGATCAGGGTTCAGAAGCAGGACATGACAGTGGTTCTGTACTTGTTAATATGTGCATGGCAACAGCAGATGATGTCCACAGATGGACTTTTTTTTATTTTTGGCTCCAACAAATTTTCTGTGATTTACCCTAGTAACTTTGCCATTATATTTTTTGAGCTTGTGTAGTTTCTGCCTCCATTCTGTAATGAACATCAAACACGTAGAAATGTTTTTTTAATCTAAGGGCTATCAGTGCCTTGGAGAAAATATGTATAGTGTACATGTATTAACAAGCATACTTGGCATTTGTTTAGTTACTTCCTTGTAGAAGAAATACAATAAAATTTGAGTTTTTTGATTATTCATTATGTTGCCCCAGGCAAGCAGTTTACCTAAAGACATTGACCTATTTATTTATTTGCTTGTGAAATTGCGAAATATAGGTGAAGGGGTAGAATTCTCTTCAGGAAAAGAAAAAAACATATTCAGATGTGAAAATCACATGTACATACAAAATATTTTAGTCTATTTTAAGTGTCACCTGGATTTCCCAAAATGGCATAATGTTCACTTGTCCAAATACGTAGAAGTGAAAAACATTGCTTAACTGGTTGAATAGCCCTCCAGCATGTGACTCCATAGTGGTGACTGATTATCTCACTGCAAGTCTACCAGACTGGGTGGGGTTGATTTACTTAAACTAGAGAGTGCAAATTCTGGTGCAGCTGTTCATGGTAGCCAATTATTATTATTATTATTATAATACAGCATTTATATAGCACAAACAGTTTGCGCAGCGCTTTACAATATAAAGAGAGACATTACAGCAACAGTACAATTCAAAACAAAAGGGTTAGACAGGCCCTGCTCCTGTGAGCTTACAATCTGAGAGGGAGGGGCTGGTGAAACAAAAGGTAGGGACTGTGAGGGATGAACTGATGAAGGGAGTAGAAGATTCCGTTGTCAGCCGGTGGCAGAATAGGCCTCCCTGAAGAGATGAGTTTTTTCAGGGATTGCCTAAAAGTGGACAGAGTAGGAAATAGGTGGACAGATTTGAGTAAAGAGTTCCAGAGAATTGGAGAGGCTCTGGAGAAGTCCTGGAGATGAGCATGTGAGGAGGAGACAAGGGAGCTAGAGAGCAGAAGGTCTTGGGAGGAGTGAAGAGGACGGTTTGGGTGATATTTGGTGATAAGATTGGTGATGTAGCTTGGGGCAGAATTGTAAAAGGCTTTGTATGTCATGGTTAGGGTTTTGAATTGTATTCTTTGGAAAATGGGAAGCCAGTGGAGGGATTGGCAGAGAGGAGTGGCGGACACCGCACAGTTCATAAGGTGGATGAGTCTGGCAGCAGCATTCATGATAGACTGAAGAGGGGATAGTTTGTGGAGAGGTAGGCCAATTAGGAGGAAATTACAATAGTCAAGGCGAGCGATAACAAGGGAGTGAATAAGTTGCTTAGTAGTGTCAATGGTAAGGGAGGGACGTATTTTGGAGATGTTTCGGAGGTGAAGTCTGCACAATTTGGACAGTGTTTGGATTTGGGGCTGAAAGGACAGGTCAGAGTCTGGGATTACACCTAGTACCTTGGCATGAGGGGAGGGACTGATAGTTGTATTATTGATCTTGATGGAGAACATAGGGGGAGGGGCACAGGCTGGAGGAAAAATTATGAGCTCAGTTTTAGAAAGATTGAGTTTGAAGAAGTGGTGTGACATCCAAGCTGATATGTCAGTAAGGCGAGAGGAGACTGAAGGAGTGACGTGAGGAGTAGAGAGATAGATTTGTGTGTCATCAGCATAGAGGTGGTATTGGAAGCCATGGGAGTTTATTAACAGACCAAGGGAGGAGGTGTAAATGGAGAAGAGAAGGGGTCCAAGGACAGAACCTTGAGGTACCCCAACTGAAAGAGGAAGTGGAGAGGAGGAAACAGAGTTATAGGTCACACTGAAGGAGCACTCTGACAGGAGGAGAGCCAGGAGTGAGCAGAGTCTTGAAGGCCAAGAGAGTGTAGTTTTTTTGAGGAGGGGATGGTCAACAGTATCAAAGGCTGCAGATTGGTCGAGTAGTACGAGTATGGAGTAGTGGCCGTTGGTTTCAGCAGTTAGCAGGTCATTTGTGAGCTTTAGTAGGGCAGTTTCTGTGGAGTGTAGCAAGCGAAAGCCAGACTATAAGGGGTCAAGAAGGTTGTTGTCAGTGAGGTAGGAGCTAAGACGGTTGTAGACTAAGCGTTCTAAAAGTTTTGATGCAGACGGGAGCAAGGAAATGGTTCTTAAGTTGTTCAGGCTGGTGGGATCCAGTGAGGGCTTTTTAAGTATGGGGGTGATCAGGGCATGTTTTAGAGGGGAGCTGAAGGTGCCAGTAGAGAGGGAGAGATTGAAGATGTGGGTGAGGGAACATAAGATAGAAGAAGAGGGTAACTGTAGTAGATGTGAGGGAACAGGATCCGGGGACAGGTGGTAAGGCGGGCTTCTGAGAAAACTTTAGAGTAGCAAGGTCAAGAGAGGAGAGTGTTGAGAGTGAAGTTGTATATGGTATGTTACGTGGGTAAGATTTCTGGGCAGTGGAGATGTCCCCACAAATTGCATCAATCTTGTTTTTGCAATTTCGTGAGCAGTGAGCGAATGACTGGATGTTGGTGGTGGTGGTGGTGGAGAAAGTAGAGAGTTAAAAGTAGAGAAGAGACGACGAGGACTGGAGCACAGAGTATTAATGAGGGTGACAAAGTAAGTTTGTTTGGCAGCATGGAGGGAGGAAGTGTATTTTAAAAAGGCAGATTTATATTGGGTAAATGCATGCTGGGATTTGGTTTTACGCCACACTCGCTCCAGTGCACGGCTCTGTCTCTTAAGGTTTCTGGTGTCGTCGGTCTGCCAAGGTTGTAATGGTCGGGGCCTGACATTTTGTGAAGTGAGAGGAGCAAGAGAATCCAGTGAGGCTGAAAGTGAACTGTTGTAGATAGAGGTGGCCAGGTTAGGGCAAGATAGGGCTGAGATTTTGTCATGGAGGGGGCCAGTTGCAGAGTAGAAAAGAGAAGGAATAAAGTGGTAATTGCTTTCTGCTTGGTGGGACAGGAGGTTTGAGACGAGCACAATGTGAAAGTGATGAGGTTGTGGTCAGAAAGAGGAAAAGGGGTGTTGGTGAGGTTGTAGGGGGTGCAAAGATGGGAGAAGACAAGGTCAAAGGGTATTACCATGATAGTGATTGGGGGACTGTGTCCGTTGTGTAAGGTCAAAGGATGATGTTAATTTGAAAAGTTGGGATGCAGCTTGGCTGTTAACATTGGTGGGGATGTTGAAATCACCAAGAATAATAGTGGGTAATGTGGAGGAGAGAAAGTATGGAAGCCAGGCAGAGAAGTCATCAAGGAAGCGTGACACTGGTCCATGGATCACAGCAATCCTTCGAGAAATGGGAGAAAACAGATGAATACAATGTGTCTCAAAAGAAGAGGATAGAGAGGGAGGGGTAGTCAGGACTTGAAAGGTGCTCGGTGGGGATAGAAGCAAACCAACGCCACCTCCTTTCCGTCCACTGGGTCTGGGTGAGTGAGTCCAGTGGAGGCCTCGATGAGAGATAGCTGCATGCAGAATCTGACTCTTGAAGCCATGTTTCTGTGATTGCAAGAAGGTTAAAGGATTGGGAGACAAAAAGGTCATGGACAGAAGTGAGTTTATTGCAGACAGAGCAGGCATTCCAGAGGGCACGTGAGAAGGTGTGTGTGGGGGGGGGGGGG
>BLSH010413241.1:679318-700756 GCA_018402905.1 Glandirana rugosa | reverse complement strand
ATCTGTGCTGTAATCCAGTAGGAACTTTGTGCTGCATCTTCTTGCAATAAAGACCGCTCTCTGCTGCTCTCTCACCTTGTGCAGGGTAACTGGTCTTGCCTCCGCCCCCTAATGTAGTTTCTGCAGGCAGCCTTTAGTGGGTGTGTCTACTGGGCCCCTCCCACAGCTCTCCAGTCTGCCCAGGCTATGCACAGCAGTGATGATGTCACCATTATGTTAACAAATTAATAACTGTGTTGCAAAGGCATTTGGTGCACATTAATTTGATTTGTATCCATTTTGGTTATTTAGGAGATTTTATATCAAAGTTAAAGTATAACTAAAGGCACAACTTTTTTTAAGTTTTGGATAGAGTGGAGAGGGATTAGAACATATATCAGGTTTTTATTGCTATCTGTTTCCCTGTACATTCACCCTCTCCATTTGTCCTGTTTTCCATTAACATTGAAAGTAAAAGAAAATCCCAAATTTTGGGTTGTCCCCAGAAAGTAATAGCGGAGAAATCTTCCCATGGGGACACTATTTCTGGTCACCTGGGGGTCCCCAAAGAATTTCCTTTTATTTGCAGGGATTTTGTCTGACTTCCTGTTTGGCTATGGGACAGGAAGTGAAGGGAAATCTTGGCAATGGGACACAGATGGCGAAAAACAATCTGCGTTCTAATACTCCCTTATTCTACCGTATATACTCGCGTATATGCTGGGTTTTTTGACACTGATTTTGTGTCAAAAAACCAAGATTCGGCTTATACACGAGTCAACAGTGCTGGTACGAGCGCGAGGGCACATTCCTCGGGCACCCGCGGCCGCTGAGAAGCATTCCAGGGATGCCGTCACGTCCGCTGACGGCCTGCTGGAGGACGGAACTTCAGCTCAGTCACACTTGCGACGTGACTGGGCTGAAGGTAAGGGCAGAGGACACAGGCTTCCTATGAATGGAATAAGGCTGCCGTGTCCTCCTTATATGTAAAAATGTAAAGGAAAAAAAACAGTTTGGGAATTCGATTAACTAACCATATTAACCCTTATTGTGTGAACAATAAGGGTTAATATGGTCAGATATTGAAATGACAAAACTGTGTTTTTTTTTTCTTTGCATTTGACATATGTGAAGAACACAGCAGGCTTATTCAATAAATAGGAAGTAAGTATACTGTACTGTAAAAAATAAACAGTTGTACATACACACACACACACACACACACACACACACACACACACACACTCCCGATTACATGGCCACTTCCAATGTTAGGGTCCCTAGATGGATTTAGACCCCAAATCTCTTCTAAAGAGGACCTGTATTTTTTTTTTTTTTGGTATCTTTTTATTTTTGAAATTTACCAGTGGCTGCTGCATTTCCCACTTAGGCTTATACACGAGTATATACGGTATCCAAAATGACAAAATAACGTTTTGCCCAAAGTTCTACTGTAAGGTTTAAAATTTAGCTGCTCTTTAGGCATTGTGTATGAACTGTGAAGAAGTTAGAGGGGTTGAACTTGATGCTGCAGGAAAGAAAATCGCACCATCTATGGCCTGCCTGACCATCGCCGTTGTGCATCCAAGCTAAAAACTAATGCAGTTTCATCCTTCCCTGCCCTTCCTAATTGTAAATTAAAGGGGTGTTTTTTAGAGAATTGTCTGTGTAGAGATGGCTGACGAGGCGCGGGCTTGTAAATCCAACAGCATCAGTGTCCTAATCCCTCAAAGTGTTGAATTTAAAGTGAAACATAATGATATCCTTGTGCATGACCAGCATTGTTCTGCCATTGTGACAGCGTGAGAATGTGCGCCAAATATCATTGTGGGCCATCTCTGCAGACTGGAATGGCAGTCTCCGTAAAGAAACGTCCAGGTAAGGCGATCTGTAATATGTCATCTGTCCCCCTGGGGAGGGTAGGTATTCCTACAGCAACATATTTGTTTCTGTAAATAGAATGACTTTTAGCCAGCTTGACACCTTTGTTTGTCACAACAGCCTGCATGTGTCACAGGGTATATAGAACATGACATGAGAAGTTTTCGCCTAGGTTTGTAGTTTGTTTTTCTTTTTTTATTTAGGTTATGTTCAAATTAACCCACACGTCAAAACACAACATTTTACCACATTGTCTAATGTCATTCGCGGTTCCAACAGGGAACAGAACAATGCGCGTTTCAGATCGTTGCAATGCGTTTCTGTGCAGTGACATGATGTACCAAAGTACAGATGTGCTGCATTTTGCGGCACTGCACATCACAACAGCATTGCAGTGTGAACGGGGCAGGTAGAAAAACATTATTTTATATTGTGCCCTAGCTGTGGCCTGTGTAAGGATATGGTAATTATTGCATAGTGTAATGGTACACAATACTAGTCACAAGCAACACTAGCAACTTGTGCACTGCTAGCAATAAAAAGTTTATGGTGTCAGAAACAAAAATCCTTTTATCTCTGTTTTGTGTTGGAGATTTTCTGCATCTCTCTTATACTCTGTAGCTCCTGCTGGATTCTACTTTATGCATTTGTTTATTGACACTTTTTTTTTTTTTTGCGGTTGTGGAACGAATCATCTGAGTTTCCATGATGGGGAAATTTGCTTTGATATATGGGTGCTTTGGATTACAAGCACGTTCCTGGAACAAATTATGCTCACAATCTAAGGTTTTACTATATGTTCAATCCATCAAATGTGATCAACAAAATTCTACCACCGTCAATCTACTATTCAATGGCCCTTAAATTCTTCTTCATGAAATCATTTTCTTTGTATTTTTCTGTCTCCTTGTAACATCCTCTCTGAGCTCCCCAACCTCTCCTTTTCTCATTCACGTATGTTTGTTTGAATCAAGCAGCGCAAGTTTGTTGTAGTCATGTGCATGGCTGTATGCGCAGTACAGGCACCATAGTCCCTAATCTTCATCTTTGGATCAAGCAAGAGATTTTGTCTTCATTCCGACATACAGTGGAAGCATAGAGAACGAACATAGCCCCCCTCTAACAGGAAGTCGGATCACAAAAATAAAAAGGAATTAGGAGGAGGCCGAGAGCAATAGAAGATGGTTTTTTATTCATTTGTTTATTTTATTTCAAAATACATACATGAATACCGTTGTAGAATTTGGCAGGACCATTGAGAGTCCAACAATGAAAAGTGAAGCCCAATGTTCTAATGTGTATTATGATCCATGCCAGTGGTCTCCAAACTGCAGCCCTTTGCTTGCCTTTATCTAGCCTTATATTCAGAGGCACTATTCCTTCACTGACACCAATGAGGGTTCCATTCCTCCCACTGACCCCAATGACGCTCATTATTTCTTCCACTGACATCAACAATGGAGCATAATTCCTGCCACTTATATAAACGATGGAGCACTATTGCTCCCGCTAACACCAACTATCCGACATTATTCCTTTGATAGGGTACTTTTCCTCCTCTTAATGACTACAGGTGCTATGTATTTTTTTTTTATTACTCCCACTGACCACCAAGCTTGAGACCTTTTCTACTACAGATGCAGGGCCATTTTCTGCTCTTGCTGGCCAGACCGGCCCTTTTAAAGTCTGAAGGACATTAAAATAGACCTTTGCTTAGGAATATGCTTTGATATATGCACGTGACATGTATAAAATATTGCATGCTAATGTTGGGTGCAGGAATGATCTGTCAACGGTTGGATTGTTTTGATAGAAATTTGCTTAAAGTCTTTTTTTTTTTTGTTTAAAAATAGCAAACTTGTCATACTTATCTGCTCTGTGTAATGGTTTTACACAGAGTAGCCCTGATCCTCCTCTTCTCTGGTCCCTTGGCAGCGCTCCTGGCCCCTCCCTCCTGTTAAGTGCTTCCACAGCAAGCAGCTTGCTATCTAGTCACCTGAGCCGAGCTGCTGCTCTGTGAGTCCATTCAGACATGGAGCCGCAGCTCGGCCCTGCCCCCACCTCTCGCCTCATTGGCTCACTGACGTTGATTGACAGCAGCGGGAGTCAATGGCATTCGCTGCTGTCTCAGCCAATGAGGAGGGAGAGTCCCGGACAATCGAGGCTCTCGTGCAACATCACTGGATCGAGATGGGCTCTGGTAAGGGTTCTGTGCTGCACACAGAAGGTTTTTCTTCTTCATGCATAGAATTCTGCCTTTATGACCACTTTAAGGCCTAACCAAAGCCATAGACACAAATTTATATGGTTCTGAAATTGGCTATACTAATGTGTTAGTTTCCTTTTGTTATTGCTGATTTTAACACAGCGCATAATTTTGCAACTTCTCACAAAATGTAGTAGATTGCAGCTTACTAGTCCTTAGACAGCTTTCACACTTTGGCTTTGGCGCCACTATTAAGGTGGCAGCGGGACGCTTTTAACCCGGTATACAGCCGCTTCAGAAGCACTGCCCATTCATTTCAATGGGCAGGGGCGGTGAAGGAGCTGTGTGTACAGCGCTTCCGTACTGCCCCAAAGATGCTGCTTGCAGGACTTTTTTTCCTGTCCTGCAAGTGCACGGCCTGAGTGCGAAAGCACTTGGGCTTTCACACGGGTGCATTAAGAGGCAGTTTAGAGGCACTTTACAGGCGCTATTTTTAGCAAAAAAAATGCATGTAAAGCGTCTCAGTGTGAAAGGGGCCTTAGATCATATGACTGAATTCGTTTTCTTATTTTAGGCTTCTTATCCCTTTATTTTCAACTGGTAATCCTCTGAATAACACTTCCTGTCCTAGGATGGCTATGCTCACTCCTCCACTGTTTGATGGAGGGGGCCATGTTTGCCACTTGGCTGCTCTCTTAATTTGGACTACAAACACCTTCCTTTCCATCTCCATTACCCAGTGGACAGGGGATTTAGGCCTTGTTCACAGTGTGATTTCAGGTGCGACTTGAGTCACACGATAATGGAAATCACATTGTTTTCAGTGGTGTCTGTTCACATCAGTGCAGCACAGCGTGATTTTGGAAAAGGATCCTGTACTACTTTGGTGCGATTCCAGCACAATTTTTGCCCCATAGAATATTCAAACCACATCCAAGTAGCATCACATAATCGCACTAAAAGTTGGATCAAAATCTAATTGCAGCAGTGTGAACCTAAAAAAGATGGTTGGGTTACAGATGTTTGTCATTTCAGATCCATTCACAAGAAATAATGACACTTTCTGGTAGGATCAATTGGTATTTTCTGTACTCGTTAAAATCATAATCATCTTATGCCTGTAATCAGCAATTAATAACATTTTTCTTCCTGGGTTCAGATCTCCTAACATCCCATACATAAGTGGATGTTTTTTAGTAGTATTCCTATTTGTGGGCACAGAATGCTGGTGATTCACCAGGAGGTGGCATTGTTCCTTCTCAGTATAAGGAAGTAACATGAATGAGTCGTGTCCGTGTTAATCGAGTTTCTTGGGATGATCTAAATTCATCTGAAATCTTCACATATATACTTTATACAGATTTGTACAGTCTACCTAATGCTAGTCACACATTTATCAGTATAATTGCTACACACCAACATTCTGCTATGCACATGGAGGAAATACAAAATAAAGTAATTTTGTTTCTAATGTAAAAAGAAAAAACAAAGTGCACAGAGACATACTGAAAAGAAAAACGGCATCTCAACGCAAGTGCGTTTTAACATGCAACAACAGGGGCTGAACAACACTGCATATGGTGTGAGTCCACCCTCCAAGTAATGAAAGTTATTGCCAACAGCAACTAATAAGGTTTCACATATACATATATATATATATATATATAAATTTTTTTTTTTTATAATTAAACTGTATTTAACTCCAAATAAAAAATGTAATATATTTCAGCTCGCTAGTCCTTAGATGTGGCTTTCCTCACCCCCGTCCCCCCCTTTATTTTAACCTTGTGATGAACTGAAAACCGCGTAACTGATAAGTGCAACACGAGAAGTTATCAGCCGACAAGAAAAAAAAAATCTGTTCTAACAAATTCCTTTTCTTTTCTTTTTTTTTTTTGCTGCTGTGATGCAACTTCCTGTTAGAGGGTGGCTACATATATTCTACATGGTTCCACTGTATGTAGGAACGTAACAACCCCCACTTGTTCAACTAGGGACTACCCAGACTATGGGATTTATAGTATGCATAGAACAGTGCACATGCATGCAATTAATGTGCACTGCTCATTCCAAAGAAAAAGTGGGGTGGGTGAGGGAAGGAGGGGTTCAGGAGATCAAGGAGGCAGGAAAACTCAGTAAGAAGCAAACAATCCTTTACCAGCCCACTTGATTTACAGTGGAAATGCACTTGCAGTCTTCCTGCATTTTCCAGTATAAGGCCATAATGGAAGATATGGGGACTACATGTCAATGCATTTAATGGACTCGCGTGGTTTTATAGTTTATAAGGTACCTTGTTCAACACTTATCTTACCATGCTAACAGTATATTGGCTGTCTTTCTACCTTGTCTCTATTCTGATGGCCATCATGTCAGTGTAGGCAACATGAGAAATGAGCTAGTGAACTTTGACATCACACCAAGCACTGGAGCAGGAATTGGAGTTGCAACCCCACCCCTGTGCCCAGCTACCCCCTACTGCATATACATATACTGTACTTCTCTTGCTTGTAATTCACACCCAATGGAAAGTTGTTGGTCACAAAACCTAAAACAGTTTTGCATGTGGAAGTCATAATGGGTAGGTTTAGACAGCAGAGACCATTTTCCCTGCATCATCTGTGCTTCGTTGTAATCTGTGATGTCACAGGACCACACCTTGAGGATGCATGAGAGACCTACAGCAAAGTGGAACCTTCTGCTACTACACCACTGCAAACAAGACACTTAGATGGGTGTAGGTCTCAAGATGGTGCTGTTAGGGCCAATCCACATCTTTGTGGTGCATTGCACTTTAGGTGCATTTTAGGGTCATTACCGTTGACCTTTATATAATATGCGTTTTCATGAAAGCACATCAAAGATCACATGTGTGATGAGGCCTCGGAGTTCACCAAGGCTGCCTAGAACTGGGCAGACTTATGATTAGTGGTGAGAGATTGGAGTTATGAAGGATTACGTCACCCACTATGAATATTCTCCTCTCTGAAAAGTCTAGCGCAGTGTTTTTCAACTCCAGTCCTCAAGGCACACCAACAGGTCATGTTTTCAGGATTTCCCTCAGATGAAACAGCTGTGGTAATTACTAAGGCATTGAAACTGATCAAATCACCTGTGCAAACTCATGGAAATCCTGAAAACATGACCTGTTGGTGTGCCTTGAGGACTGGAGTTGAAAAACACTGGTCTAGCGAACTCTATGCAAATTAAAAGCCATTACCAGCACACTGTATCTTTCCAAGTAAAATTCCGCTTTATTTAGGGTGGTCCATAAAAGCAAATAAATTGCTGCAATGCATTTTGGACTTGCTGGAAAAGTCCCTTTTCCAACAGCACATGGTGAGAGATCTGCTGACTTTTTTTACTGACCTATACATTAAAGTGCAAGTTTGCTTTTTCACAAAAAAATGAAAAGATGAACTAACACCCTATACCCTCCCTGTCTCCCTCTGTAACTGTCCTCCCTGTTTCCCCATCCTGGGATTTGAAAGCCCAGCTTCCCCTTATTTTGTGGGAGCTTCTGGGATGGATCACAGCGATTCTGGTTGGTGAAAATGGTCATGTGACCAATCAGAATCGCTTTGATCCCAGAAGCCCTAACGAAATAAGGGGAAGAAGAGCAGGGCTTTCAAATCCCTGGACTGCTGCATTGGCTGTGCAGGCAGTGACAGTTAATCACACACGGAGGTAAGAGCAGCATGCAAGTGTGCTTTTGCACAGAGCAGCCCTGATCCTCTTCTTTTGGGGTCCCCTGCCGGTGCTCCAGGCTCCAACGTTTCTTCGGCTGCTCCCACGGAAAGCCGCTTTCCATGGGGGCACCCATGCGGGCTCGCTTCTGAGTCCCGCTGCTTCGTTCATTGACACAAACAGCGGGACCCGGACCAATGGCTCCTGCTGCAATCAATTTTGAGGAGAGAGACAGCGGCTGGAGCTGCTGGGCTTGTGCACATAGCTGGATCAAATTGAGCATAGGTAAAAAAAAAAAAAAAAAAATAGAGGGGGAGAGAAAGCTGCAGCACTGAAGGTTTTTCACCTTAAGGCTTTACAACCACTTACCGCCACGCCTACCATCAAATGACGGAGGGGCAGTGCAGCTCTCTTTCTGGGACAACGTCGTATGATGTCGCCCAGAAAGTGCGCACCGGTCGCGCCGTGTTGTCAGGACATGGCGCGACCCCTGACCTGTGTAAGGAGCCACACCCACGGCTCTTTAACCATGTGATCGGCTGTGACCAATCACAGCCGGTCACATGCAAACAAGGAAGTGCCGGAAATCGGCGCTCCTCGCCTCACACTGACAGTGTGTGACGAGGAGAGCAGATCAGCAGCATCTCCTTTCACAGAGGACGTATAGGGATGTAACAGGGCACTGATTATCAGTGCCCTGATTACAATTGCCCACTAGTGCCAGCAGTCAGTGCCCGGCAGTGGTACCAGTTACCATTTGTGATGCCAGTCAGTGCTGGCTATTAGTGCCACCTATCAGTACTGCCCATCACTGTTGCCCATCAATGCCCACCTTTGCTGCCTATCAGTGCCCACCAGTGCTGCCTGTCAGTGCCCACCAGGGCCACCTATCAGTGCCAATAAGTGCGGCATATTAGTGCCTCCTCATCAGTGCCCATAAGTGCCGCCTCATCAGTGCCCATCAGCGCAGCCCATCAGTGCTGCCTCATCAGCACACATCAGTGAAGGAGAAAAATTACTTTACAAAATTTACTGACAAAGACTAAGAAAAACTTTTATTTTTTTCAAAATTTTCGTGTTTTTTTTTCTTTTTTAGTAAAAAAATAAAAAACCCAGCAGTGATTAAATACCACCAACATAAAGCTTGATTTGAAAAATGATAAAAAAGTCACTCGGTTACAGTGTAGCGTGACTGAGCAATTGTCATTCAAAGTGTGACAGCGCTGACAGCTGAAAAATGGCCTGGGCAGGAAGGGGGTGAAAGTGGCCAGTATTGAGGTGGTTAAAGTATCACTAATATACACATATTAAGATGTTCTACTTAATTTTTATAGGGAAAAGTATTGGAGAATCTTGCACTTGTTAGGCACCTTTCACACAATTCTGATCAGGTCCGCCTGTCAGTTTTTCAGATCGCACTTTTCATTCACCCCTATGGAACGGTGAGTGTAAACTAATCTTACGGCTCCTGGTATGGATCAGAGTGATTCTGATTGGTCAAATGACCAATTTGGCCAATCGCAATCGCTATTATTTATCCCAGAAGCCCCAACAGAATAAGGGGAAGAAAAGCTGGGCTTTCCTGGATTGCTACAACAAAGGCAGTTCCAGTTAATCACTAATGACCAGGCTGTGGACAGATCCCCTGCTGATCAAAATGGAACGTGCCCGTGTGAAAGGGACCTCATTGTTCTGTCTGCGTTTCCTGATTATGATGAGCAGCACTCTGATTGACCACTTGAACAGGTCTGCTCACGTATGGTTGATGTAACGCTGATTTTTCAGTGTTCTAAAAGCCCTTGTAAAGAACAGCGTTAAACAGAAGTATTAGTCATCGAATGTCCTATTTTTTTCTCTCTTTATCCTCATATTTGCTCTTACAAATTCTGTTTGGATACTTAAAGACTGAACCTGGGTTAAACTGTACAAGCCGAGGCCTGACATGGCCTTTACAATCTGACTGCTGTCTGGGTCATGACTTGTGTAACAGAACAAGTCCAGTCATGGGCAATTATTCAGCACATTAGATGAGATCTTCACAACCATGAAAGACTTAATTACTTGTACTCTGAATTATTTCCAGGACACTGAATGTATTGTGAATCGTTAATGTCATCTCCTCAATATGCTTCTGTCTTAAGAGCCTGATGTGGCATTTTTGTGCATGTGTGCAGGTGGATTACTTTTGTGTTCTTAGCAGAGCCTGAACCTTGGAGATCCCTGGACAGCTGCACGTGGTGGATTGGCGTGAAATTGGCACACCTATATTGCTGCTGGCATGCAGCCCGGCCATGCTGTTTCATCTGCTAAACTTGACTAAGCATGCTAGATTGTTACAGGAATTTCCCGCACCCTTCTGATTGGGTGAACCAGAGGCCGCAATAAAGGAATGCACCTTAACCTAAAACAAAACTCTGCATATAATTTGCTGTCAGATACAGCGCTCCTTGTATATGTTCCTTCTCTAATTTACCCTTTTCCTTGTGTGCGTTATAAACGTTTATTTATACAACCTGTTAGTAATGGAGCACTTGTGCCAAAATGTGGGGGTTTTTGTGGGGAAAGATGAATTATTTAATGAATACTTGGTGCCAAAAACATGACCAGGGTGCCAGGTATTGTTGCTGGTCTGAGTCATTTAATTCAGAATACAGATTCCGTGTTGACCTTTTCCTAGAGTCTGCTTGATGAGATCTGTCATCTAGAAGAGATATTAATTTGTCACATTGTTTTATCTCTAGTATACCATGATATAACTGATAGTATTCAGCTTCATGTACACAAGGTGTTTGAAAATCTCTCCTGAACGCTGGAACTTGAAAGCTAGTAACGGACATTTAGCGTCAGTTTTTACACTTTTACATGACGCGGTTTGCGATGTTTATGAGCGTTCATGTTTAGAAGCATTTTTGACGGATATCAGATGTACTCATACAGGGCTGCTGGGAAAAAAAAATGCCCAACTGCTCCTAAACGTCCGTTTACCAGCAGCAGTTTACATGAGGCCTAAAAATTACCCAGGGGAAACACTGGATACATGAATGCTTTTTAACCTCTTCAGCCCCGGAAGGATTTACCCCGTTAATGACCAAGCCATTTTTTGCGATACAGCACTGCATACTTTAATTGACAATTGCATAGGCATGCGACGTTGTATCCAAACAAAATTGTTGTCCTTTTTTTCCCACAAATAGACCTTTCTTTGGTGGTATTTGATCACCTCTGCATTGTTTAATTTTAGCGCTATAAACAAAAAAAATGACAATTTTGAAAAAACAATTACTTTCTGCTATAATACATATCCAAAATATATATATATATATATATATATATATATATATATATATATATATATATATAAACAAATTTATTCATCAGTTTAGGCCAATATGTATTCTTCTATGTATCTTTGGTAAAAAAAATCACAATAAGCATATATTGTTTGGTTTGCGCAAAAGTTATAGGGTCTAGAAAATAGGGGATATATTTATGGACTTTTCATTTTCATTTATTGTTTTTACTAGTAATGGCGGCGATCTGCAATTTTTAGCGAACTGCAACATTGCGGCGGACAAATCTGACCCCAAGCGGCACTTTTTGGGGACCAGTGACACCAATACAGTGATCAGTACTAAACAACAAAAAATACACTGATCACTGTATAAATGACACTGGCAGGGAAGGGGTTAACAGGGGCAATCAAAGGGTTAAATGTGTTCCCTGGCAGTGTGTTCGAACTGTGTGGGGGATGGACTGACTGGGACAACACAGAGATCGCTGTTCCTGATTACTAGGAACAGCCAATCTCAATGTTGTCCCCTGTCAGAAGAGGGATCTGCCTTGTTTACATAGGCAGATCCCCGTTCTGTCTTTCTGTGGAGCGATCGCGGGTGGCCAGCTGACAACGTGTCCGCTGGACCCACGGACTGGCTCCCCCGGCGTGCAGTATATCTGCGGTGGGCGGTCTTTAAGTAGTTAAGTAGGGTAAACCACCATGAACAATGGTATATAAAAATGACAACCTATAAGAATATTCTCCACTGTCAGAAGGACACTTAAGGCTCATGCACACTGCAGCTCACAGAAGCTGCACCGACAGGCTTTTGAACTTTTTTGAGCTTATATTTTTTCTGCTTGGTAACTCCCCTCCATGTTTGACCAACGTGTCCATGCACACTATGGCTTTTTCAGGAGTTTACAGGAATATGCTCTTACAGGCAGAGAAAAAACCCCACCAAACTCACGTTTTTGAGTGGAGCTTTCAAGCAGAAAAGATGCCTAAGTGCCCAAAAACACGTAAAAATGCATGAAAAAGCTCAAAACCTCGAAAACCCACAAACAATAGGAAAAACGAGCCGAGGGGAGGGTTTGTGAAAAAAAACAAAAACGCTTATGCTCAAAGGAGCTCAATAAAAACGTGCAAAAGGCCTCATGCACACAGGATATTTTTGGACATTTTTACAGCTGCTGTATTTAGCTTCAGACGTTTTTTTCTACAGTCAAACTCCATCATGTTATCCTATGTGTCCATGCACACATAGGCTGTTATCAACTGTATTTAGGTGGGGCGTTTTTGAGCTGTAAAAAAACCCAAGACCAGAGGGTTCTGAGAGACGTTTCTCAGCTGTAAAAACGTTCAACCGCTCAAAAACGCGGCTCACCAACGTTTTTGGACGTTTTTGATCCATTGAAAAAAAAACAGAATGTTTTTTTTTTAACGTCCTGTGTGCATGAGGCCAAAGAGCCCAAAAAAGTACAAGCTTCTTCAGGCTGAAATAAAAGCTCAAATGCCTGTAAAATCAGCTTTTTTTGAGCTGCAGTGTGCATGAGCCCTTAGAGAATACAAAGGTTAAATGCAAATTACAGGATCTCATAACAGCAAGTCACAAATTATCTCTTAATGGATCTAACTAAAACAAACTAAAACCTGCTTACTGAGAATTGCTGCACTTTGCACTTCATCTTTACTTTTCACATTGCCCTATTGAATTAAAGTATTTTTATTTCAGCCCAAAGATCATGGCTGCCTGTCTGCAGGTGTCAGGAGATTATGGGGCTTATGAATAAAATGTGTGCTTGCTTTACCACATTAGTCCATTCTCTCCAAAAGGAAGCACTGGTTCAAGGAAGGTTTCTGTTCATTCCTACATTAAATTAAAGCAATAGATTGCTCACATGGTTCCGAATGCCAATACGTTTATTGCAAAAAGGAAAATGACAAAAGACATAGGGGGTGGTTTACTAAAGGCAAATAAACTGTGCACTTTGCAAGTTGCAATTGCTCCAGAGCTTAGTAAATGAGCAGAAGCTTTGCTTACTTCCATGATCCAATCATGTTTTTTTTATTTCTTTTATTTTCCTTGCATGTGATTGGGTTTTCTTTCCAAAGTGAAGCTTTACCTCTTTTACTAAGCTCTGGAGCAAGTGCATTTGCAGTGCATAGTATATGAGCCTTTAGTAAATCAACCCTATCTCTAAAAAGTGTAAAGTGTTTTTTTATTAAAGATGGTAATGCCGCCCAAACCGCAGAACACCAATGTAATAGGGAAGTCGCCAAATAAAGAGCCTTTAGAAACCAGCACTTACACGGATGGCTATTACTAAGCTCTGGAGCAACTGCAAAGTGCGCAGTCTTATTTACCTTTAGTAAATCAACCCCATAGTCTGCGTTACTTTATTATGGGGACTATTACTGAAATGGCTGAAGGAAAAACTTTAATGTAGCAGCCAGTTGGAGTTCCATTTTTTTTAAAATAAATTCTTTATTTAAAGGAAACCAACATGACAATGATGGATACAGAACTCTAAAAGGTGTCCTAAAAAAAAAACGTGGAGTAGAAAGACACCCCTGGCACCACTTCTTCATATCATGAACATAAATTGACCAAACTTACAAGAAACAGAAAAACAGTATTCATAATGGGTTGCATTCCCATAGCATTGCCGACCCGGGTTTTCCGAATTTCAAGAGGGAGATTGAGACATAGATGGGCTAATGGGTTACACAAGAGGGACAAAAAAAAGGGTTTGTGGGAAAGGAGAAGAAATAAGTGGGGCGAGGGGTATTTAGAATCCTCCTCCCTGCCTGGCAACCCAGCAGGACTCACAAAAAAAAAGGAGGCAGCGTTTAGAAATCTGGAAGTTGCTTTTGTGACACCAAAGGGGACTGATCTTTATAGAAGTAAGGGGTCCAGGTCTTCTAGTATTTCTCACCCTGTTCTTTCATTGTCATAATAAGGTCCTCAATCAGTTGGATTTCCTGGATTCTAGCAAGCCAATGAGATCTAGTAGGGGGATCTGAGCTCTTTCACTGTGCTGAGATACTGGCCATGGCGGATGTGAGTAGATGTTTCCTTAGAGTGCCGTATTGCAGTTGTTGGAATCAGAGTTCTTCCCATAGACCCCTTTTAATCCAGATACCAAAAGTTGTGCCTTCCAGGGTTTCCCCACTTCTCTTGGCCACTTAATTTTAGTACCACTCTCAAGTCTTAACAGGATGATTAATTAGGGATGAGAAAGGCACCATTTTGGTTTGCCCTTCAGTGTATTGCGTTTCTATCCCATTCAAGAAACTAACTGTAGAGGCTGGAAAGAATAGGATTCCCCTCCATAATTTAAAAACCATTGTGTGTACCGGACAGAAAAGTATCTCTGTAGGGTCAAGATGTTCTCCTGGTGGCATCCCATTTTTCAAGTAGCTCATAGCTCTCACAAGGAAAATGTTACCCAGTCCAATCCCCTACCCCTTCCACCAACTGTGACTGGCCAGTAGCACCTGATGTGTGAGCAGGCAGCTTTTATCTATTGACCCTGGCATATTGGCTCATATTTTTTTTGGTTATTCCATGTTGTACTAAAACCTAAATTTTTCATGTCCTGACATTTTTTGTAAACACAAAGTATTTTTGCAACAATAGCTTCTATTTTACATCTGTGTTAATTGCATATCGTATAGCATCTTCCCCTTTGTGCCACTTCCCGTCATAGTACCCAGGTTTGGGAAGTACCCTCACTGTTTACTTACTGGTATTGCTATTGTGTTCTGCCTGGCAATAATTATCGACCACACCTTTGCCAAAAATGTAAAAGAACCATGTGCTGTGCGTGTGTTAACAACTCTAGATGAATAACAACGGTATATAAAAGACAGTTTTAATAGGATGTGGGGCTGAGTTATAAAAACAGGGGCAAAAGGTAGAGCTGTTAGGCTTGGTTCACTCCTATGCGTTTTTTGGTGCTTTTTGCTGAAATGCACTGCAGTCCACTTAACATGGTTTCCTATGGGATACGTTCATATCTGTGCCTTTTTCAGTCGCTGCCTTTTGGAAAGGGTCAGGGATGTTTTAAATGCGAAACTGTGCTTTTTTTGGCTCCATAGACCTCAATGGAGAAGCTACAGAAAAGCATGTAGTGCGTTTTTGCTGCAGTTTGCGATTTGCATTTTGCGTTTTTTAATCTGCCCAATTAAAAAAAAGTATAAAAATGCAAATCGCAGTAAGATTACGCTAACAATGCATTGTGGAACGCACCAACTGCAAACTGCATAGATGTGAATGGAGCCTAAACATTTGTTAATGGGTTTCATAATTGTTTTATAATGCATTGGACAACAGCTAGACAACGTTGTCAACTTTTGCATCACTGGCCATTCAATATCTATTAATAATCAAAATGCTACCTGTTAGGGAGAAGAAAATGTGGATGTTTTATTTTTATAGCAACTCTCTATAAGTAGGTTAAAGACAATGCTGTGTTGTGGAGTCAGGCTGGTTGTTGGGAACCCTGTGCCTGTCTACCAGCCAACAAGATGGCCTGCCAACACATAAAACAGTAAGCATTCAAACTCGGCAAACTACTATGGGATCAGCTGCTCAGTCTAATTAATTGACCAGTGACACGCCGCCATGCTCCTTAGTTCCAGAGTAGCAATGCTGAGGGCAGGCATATTACTGCTTGGCTAGTTAAATTGCTTAGTAGATGCATGCTTAGTTTGTGCGATGTTGGATGCTTCTTACATGACAAGGTATTTCATGACCTGATATTTAGGTTGCTGGTTCCTTGACAACCAGCCCACCTTTAGAACATGAACTATTGTCACTGATCATTTTTTATCCATGTTTTTTTTTCACTTGGTGATCCAGACAATAATTCTGTTTTTTTTTATTTCCTTTAACAAACCATCCAGCATAAGCGGCAGTTAGTGGTTTGAGACAAACCATATACCACTGACAGGGGTGTTTACAATGCTCAGCTTTTATTCCTCTATGTAAAACTTTTATGCCAAAAAAGAAGAAAACAGTTGTTGTAAATGCTTAAGTGTTTGCAGGAGTTCAGCTTTAATTTGTTATTCAAATCCATCTAATGCTAGGTACACATGGGAAGTTCTTTTTCATACGACCCAGCGGGCTGAGCAAAAAAAAAAAACAGATCACTATGCTAACTAAGTGATGTTGGTGCGGCAATCTCCCCTGCTGAGCTATTGTGTTCTGACAGGGGCACTGCTTACCCCCTCCCCCACCAGAACACCCTGATCAGCACTCGCAGCCATTTGCTGCCAGCACTGATCGGATGCTGGCTTTCCAGAATGCTCGTTTGACAGAAGCTGAACAATATTTGGCCCGTGTGTACCAGCCTTAAATCTGCTAACGCTTCCTCTCTACCTAGATTGACAATGCTGCTGTCCAAGAGTGGCTCCATTACTACTCCACAGGTTAGAAGAGCCCTAAGATCAGCAGTGTTACTGGCTGGAGCACCAGGTGAAAGTAAAGGCAAAGAGGCTGAAAAAAAGAAAACAAATGCAGCCACCACATTAATGAATAGTAAGCTGCATTATATTACATTTTTGTTTTGTGTTTAATACAGCTTTAAAGAGGAAGAAGACGTCCTCTGCTGACATTTAACTATTGGTAGCGAAAATATCTCCTAAACTTGTACAGTTTAGGTGATATTTACATTACATGCAGCCAGTGACATCACTGTCGCATGCGTTCTGAAGGAAATGGCCACGTGTACTGTTCCTTCCGAGCCCCGTGCCGTGAACGGCAGCTCGGAGCCCGTGAACCCGGAAGTAACTACAGGAAAGATGTGAGCCATCTCAGTGGTGTGCAGGCGCCACTCCAAAGCTTTGTTCTAAGGTAAGAATTTCATAATGAGCTAGGATGCAATGCATCTTAGCTCATTTTGCCTTTGTCAGGTTTTTTTTTTTATACAACTTTAAGCAATTGGAAGGTCTGACTGCTGCAATTACTGTGGAATTATTGCATCATTGACATGAGTTTTGTGCCCTTTAGACACCTGCAATGCCAGGAACAATGGTGATCATCCAGGAAAATGAATTGTAGAGTAGCTGTTTTCTTTTCTCATGTCTATGGGTAGAGGCCGATGCCATTTTGCCGTCATGTCCCACCTGCTAATTCGCCTTTGGCGACAGATGTCCTCAACTAACAGCTTTAGCTGGAAATATCGGTCATCCTGGTAAAAAAAAACGTGCCCTCAATACCAGTGTTCTTCCCTGACATAACTGGCAGCCTGTATTGTTCACCTCATCCCATTTTTCCCCTGCATTTGAATACATTTGCCGAAATCGACACAGAAATTCGGGAAGCGTTCTGGAGCACTCAGATGATTGGTGTATTGTACCGCCTTGTCTGGCTGACCTCTGAACTCCATAAAATGCTGAAGTTTAGTGTAGATGTCTCCACATAAGTGGTTAATTCTCTTGCTTCCATTGCACAGTGTTTGAACTCGGACTGTTTGCTGAACAGCGTGTCGCTGTGGAGCTGCCACATCATCTGAAGGTAGAACGGCGTTTGCATGGCTGAGTCCAAAACGATCTGCTTGTCCCTTAATGTTTTACATAATGCTGGAAGAACTTGGCTGGCCATAAATGCCTGTTTAACACTATGGTGTCATTTGCACTCACATGCCGTAATCTCCTGAAACCATTTCAACAGTTAAAGGGCCATAACAGCTAAAAGTTAGATCCCATGTGTAAACTGTGTGAATGTTTAGGATTATAGGTATTGAAGTTGATCTGCCTTGACAATATATTTAAATTGTAATAAAAAATGTTTTACAGCAGAGATTTTTTATAATTGTACGGGAAGCCGAACGTGCGCCACACCAAAGGTCTGAAGTTCAAAGTGATGTTTGCATTAAAGAATAATTCTAGATATCGGTATGTTATACATGGTTACGTTGGTCCAGCTTAGACCTATGTAACTACATACATATTATATACATAAGAAAAAACAAGTGCACTGCTAATCCAATTTGTGTGTATAAACACACACCTCAAACCTCTCTTTAAAATCTAAATTATGTGCAAAACATTGCATAAAGTGTCAAATATGTGCAAAATATCACAAGAAAGTGTCAAAACTGGGTGCTTAGCATCAGCTGATGCTTCCTAAAGCACCCAGATTGACCAATCTGTCATGTGCAAAACTACAAATATAAAGTGCTATCAAATGTTTCAATATAATCACAGTTCCTCTGTGAAAAGTGCAGCAACAAGTGATCTCATAGTAAATACAAATGGGTCCAAAGGAAGGTATTCCCAATAATGTGCAAACAAAGTCTTTGGAAAAGTGCCAGCATGCTGAGAGATGTCCTCCACCAGTTAGTCTAATCGCTCACCTCCTTATGAGTAAAAAGAACATCTATCCCCACCATGGGATTGAATAGGCAGCTGGTAATGGTTCCCAATGATTCTCCTCTTGGGCGCTTCTGCTAGAACTTCCTGGCAATCTCACCGCATGTAAAGACAAAATGCAAGGATCTAGTGCTCTCTGTCTTAAAACTTTAATTATTCCAAAGAAGATAAAGGATGCAAATTCACATTCTGTGGCAAAATATACCCGTGCTAACTGAGATCAGCATGTGTACAGCCCGTGTACTTAGATGGCCGCGGCGTGACGTCAGACGCACGCTCCTCCCCCTAGACGCGTGTCATCAGAGCATGACTTCTTCAGTAGATAGCACTTTACATTTGTAGTTTTGCGCATGTCAGATCACGCAATCTGGGTGCTTTAGGAAGCATCAGCTGATGCCAAGCACCTAGTTTGGACACATTCTTTTGATATTTTGCACATATTTGACACTTTATGCAAGGTTTTGCACATCATTTAGATTTAAGAGGTTTGAGGTATGCGTTTATACACACAAACTGGATTAGCGCTGCACCTGTTTTTTCTTATGTATGTTATATTAAGTGAAGTTGAATACCTGTTTGGTGGTAGCTGCTGATCAATTGAAGATCACTACCTTATTGTGATAATTGCGCTGATTGATTTTTTCACACAACATACATATTTATCCCTGGAAGCTGGAAATCACTGAATACCACTACTCCAGTGTTCCACTTACTCCCAGGTTCTGCACCAAACAAAAGGTGTAACCCCCAAAGCTTGCCTTAACCACTTCAGCCCCGTAAGGATTTGCAAGGTTAGGACCAGAGCACTTTTTGCGATTCGGCACTGCGTCGCTTTAACTGACAATTGCGCGGTCGTGTGATGTTGTACCCAAACAAAATTTGCGTCATTTTTTTCCCCACAAATATAGCTTTCTTTTGGTGGTATTTGATTGCCTCTGCGTCATTTCTGATCTCCACTATAAACAAAAAAAAAGCGACAATTTTGCAAAAAAAAAAAAACGTTTTTCTTTTTGCTAAAATACAAAAATACATTTTTTTTCATCGGTTTTGGCCGATTTATATTCTTCATATTTTTTGTAAAAAAAAAAATCACAATCAGCGTTTATTGATTGGTTTGCGCAAAAGTTGCCGCGTTTACGGATGATGAGAATTAATTTCTGGGGTTTTCATATTTTTTCATTTTTTACTAGTAATGGCGGCGATCTACAATTTTTAGCAGTACTGCGATATTGCAGCGGACATGTCGGACATTTTTGACACTTTTTTGGGACCAATGACATTTATACAGCGATCAGAAATTTAAATATCCACTGATTACTGTATAAATGTCATTGGCAGTGAAGGGGTTAACCTACAGGGGGAGATCTAAGGGGTAACTGTGTTCCCTAGGTCTGTTCTAACTGTTGGGGGGGGGGGGGCTGTTCTACCATGGGTATAAGAGATCTAACTGATGCCCTTTTGCTGTGGCCGCCCATCGCGGCTTGCCGGCAGACATCAGGTCCGCCGGAGCCGCGGGCACACACCTCCGCACGTGCCCCCTGGCGGCCACTCCGCAAATTGCCGCTTATTTACGGCGATTCACGGGACACATCCACACTGCCGCAGTAAATATACTGTAGGCAGTGTGAAAGTGGTTAAAAGTCCCAAACCATTTGGGGGTTACAGCCTTTGTCTAGTACTGTGGGATGTTGGCAAACATGCACCAGACTTCACAGTGGGGGATTCCTTCTTGATAGGTTCTGCACCAAATGCCTGCTTTTCTACTTTGTGAACACTGGAGATCGTCTACTCAGCATGAGCACCAATCAGAGAATGCTTTGTCTCCGATTGGACGAGGTGGAGGTCATGACGTCAACGCTTTTTCTCTCCACCTCATCCAAGCAGTCAACACTTTGCATTTTCTGAATGGCGCCCATGCCCAGAAGCCAACCTCATATGTTCAGTAAGCAGATGTGCAGCTGATCAACACGGAACCTGGAAGCAAGTGGCGATCACTGGACTAGGGATGTCTACATTAGTAGTTTCCAGCTTCCAGAGAGATTGTTCAGGTATGGTATACATATCCAAGCTGAACCAGTGTAACTATGTATAATATACAGATGCCTGGAATTATTCCTTAAAGAGGTTTTAAAGGCAGAAGGTTTTTTATCTTAATGAATTTTATGCATTAAGATAAGCCTTCTGTGTGCAGCAACCCCCCTCAGCCCCCCTAATACTTATCTGAACCCCATCTCGATCTAGCGATGTTCATGAATACCTCAGCCGCCTGGGATCCTCCCTCCTGATTGGCTGAGATACAGCAGCAGCGACATTGGCTCCCGCTGCTGTCAATCATACTCAGCCAATAACGGGGGAGAGAGGGGGCGGAGCAGAACCACAGCTCCGTCTCTGAATGGATACACGGAACCTTGGCTCGAGTGCCCCCATACCAAGCTGCTTGCTGTGGGGGCACTCAACAGGAGGGAGAGGCCAAGGAGATCCAGCCAGGGACCCAAGAAGAGGAGGCTCCGGACTGCTCTGTGCAAAACCACTGCAACACAGTACAGCAAAGTCGCCAAATAAAGACTCTTTAGAAACAGCACTTAGACGGATAGCTATTTCTGGGTCCCCCCAATGTGATGTAGGGGTCAATGAGATCATCACTCTGCTCTCCATCTGTCAGCATGTTCCCTGCTAGCACTTTTGCAGTTTAGCAGTGCCTAATTGTCTCCTAATTCTATGTCGTACATCTCCCAGGCTGAGTGCTGCTATACAAGCTGATTACAATTGATATCACGTCAGGTCCTGAATTTTTTAATATCTGCCAGGAATTCTGTTTTAATAACTCCCACAAAACAGAAGATACTGACCGTAGTATAGTGAGGAACTAATGTTTTCCAAAGTGCAGCTGGCTTCCTGTTCAGTAATCCTGGTGATAAAAGCTACCAACTGTCATTTTGCTATCTCATTCTTTATTTAATCCGTGACGATTTGACGTTTTCACGATCGTCCCTTGTACGACTGTCTACCTCTCGTCTCACTACTAGAGTAA
>BLSH010413241.1:646644-661410 GCA_018402905.1 Glandirana rugosa | reverse complement strand
TACCGCCTGTTCCTAGGCGGGATGTTTTATCTCTTAGAGAATCCAATATTCAGTCCACATCTGCTGCATGTGCCATAAATAGGGACGGCAGGAAGATGTCTATTGTACATCCAGGTTGCTGAATGCAGCAAGTCTGCTAATAGTTAAACACTATGTATATTTCCTGTTTTTGCACAAAGGCAGCAGACGACGTCATGCAGTGTGTATGTTAAATCAGAAAGGAGGTTGTGGTTGAGATGAAACAGGAAGAAAAGTTAGATATCCAAACCCATCACTGAAAAAACACCACTTTAAATATGAAAAGAAAGCCGATTGAGCTAAGAAAACACACTCGGCGTGCGTCCTATTCATATGCAGTATACTCACTTTATCTAAGTGCAGGGGGACCTCCTGCCTGTACCACTCCTGTTTAGAATGATTCGTCTGGAGGGTGTGTGCTGATTGTGGTTTGAATGTTCTAGAGTGAAACTGAAATGTTTGTGCATCATGAGTTTGCAGACAGAAGATGTACTTTGCGACAAGAGATAAATTCATTGCAGAGTGAAAAACACAACCTGCCCATAAAATTCCATTATTTTGATGTGAACTCCAAGCTATGGTTATTATTATACAGGATTTATATAGCGCCAACAGTTTACACAGCGCTTTACAACTTGAGGGTAGACAGTACAAATACAATACACTTAAATACAGTAGGAATCAGAGCCCTGCTCGTTAGGGTTATCCATCTTCTCATCAGAGTAACCAAGACCTCCAGTCTCTACACTCTTTACTATTGGCGGTGGTTTTAACCCTTCCCTACCCTATCCGAAATTAGAAAAAAAAAGTTTTGGTTTTAGGCTAGCTTCACTAGCGTTTTGTAAATGCCCAATTATTTTTTCAGTTTACGTGCATAGGGCAGCCCTTTAGTTTTTTTAGTGCGCTGTCCTAGGTTTTTTAAATTTAATGGCACCCCAAATGTGGCAAGCAGGTGCCTTTAAAAACATTCATCTGCTTGCCACATTTGGGGTGCCTTTAAATTTAATGGCACCATAAGTGTTACTCGTGTTCTCCACGTGTTTCCGGAATGCACGCTTTTGTGCGCGTTTACAAAGCGCTTAAGTGTTGATGCAGCTTTGGATGCACTTTAACTTTTCCAAAAATCACTGTTAAAGGTACACTAAAATATCCTTCATCTCCACCAAAATAATCCATATACTCTATGGCCCTGTAATCTGATGTCCATAAAATCGCTTATTGTGTGTTTCTGCCTCTTTCTAGCATCCTCTATTAACTCCTGAACCCCCCCAATCACTTCTGTTTGGAAAAATCCACGTTGTGTTAGTTGCGGTCATGTGCCCCATAGTTCCTAGTCCATTTCAGGATTGAGCAAGAGAGGGTGTTCTTACATACATTGGGACTAAGGATGGGCTCAGGCTTGTTCGGAACCGAATGTGGCCGATCCCACCAGGAAGTAAACCCTGCACTGCGCTAATCACAGGCAGTGAGACATTCCCTGATGCGTGGCTGCAGAGATCGGAGAAATGTCTCACTGCCTGTGATTAGCGCAGTGCAGGGTTCACTTCCTGGCGGGCTTGGGCACGTTCGGTTCCGAACAAGCCCGAGCCCATCCTTAATTGGGACTAGAGATGGCCACGGGGTGTTTGGGATCCTAGTCTCAACCCACCTGCCGGATCCCGCCAGGAAGCCAACACTGCACACCGCTAATCACAGCCAGTTTCCCGATCCGCAGCTGCACAGATCAGGAAATTTCTCAATGCCTGTGATTAGCAGTGTTGGCTTCCTGGCGGGATTGGGCAGGTGGGTTGGGGCTAGGATCCCGAACACGACTGAGCCCATCTCTAATTGGGACCATGGAGAAGAAACGCAGGCCCCCTCTAACAGGACTTTGAATCACAGCAGCAGAAAAAAAATAAAAATAAAAAATTGGAGAATGCTGAGAACAATAGAAGGTCTTTTTTGAGGTAAGGGTACATATGTGACTATATATATATATTTATTTGTGCTCATAAGTTTACATACCCTGGCAGAATCTGATTTCTTGGCCATTTTTCAGAGAATATGAATGATCACACAAAAACTTTTCTTTCACTCATGGTTAGTGTTTGACTGAAGCCATTTATTATCAATCAACGGTGTTTACTCTTTTTACATCATAATGACAACAGAAACTACCCAAATGACCCTGATCAAAAGTTTACATACCCTGGTGATTCAAACCCCTTTGTGTCAACTTGTGTGCATGTTATCAGGCCAAAATCACAGGGTATGTAAACTTTTGAAAAGGGTCGTTTGGGTAGTTTTTTGATTGATAATAAATGCCTTCAGGCAAACACTAACGATGAGTGAAGGAAAAGGTTTTTGTGTTCTCATTCATATTCTCTGCAAAATGGCCAAGAAATCATAAATTCTGCCAGGGTATGTAAACTTGAGCACACCTGTGTATGTGTGTATGTGTGTATGTGTGTGTGTGTGTGTGTGTATATATATATATATATATATATATATATATATATATATATATATATAATTTTTTAATTTTTTTTTGTTTTTACAAACCAGGGATTAGTGTCACTTTTTTAAATACACAGCAGAAACACAAGCATATTATACCTGCCGCACAGTCTGTGATGCCGTGCAGACGGTCTCATTATCTAGGCACCCCTGCAGATAGGACAACCAGGTTCACAAAGTCCACTGCTGTGACAGTATGGCCTCATACACACGGGCGTATCTTTAAAAATAAACAAAACATCGGGCACGACGTCAAGGAAAAAGAAATCAGCGTTTTTCGGCGTTATGCATCGGCGTTAGTAAGCGTTAGTGAGCGTCGGCGTCAATAGGCGTTTTTAAAAAAAAAAATCATCCCTCTGCTATTTTTCAACCTAAAAACGTTGGCGTCAAAAAAACGCCGGAAAACGCCAGTACAATATTAGTTGGCATTTGTTGGCGTTATGCAGCGTCGCCGTCAAAAAATGCCAAAACGTTACAGCCTCAGAACGCGATGGCTGTGGGTTCTACTTTCAGCTCACTAACGCTGACGCCATCTACAGCTCAAAAACACCAACGTTTTTATGGGGCCATTGACTAACATGGAGAGCTGCAAAAAATGCCAGAAAGAAAACGCCGGCGTCAAAAAACGTCCGTGTGTATGAGGCCTAAAATTTGATCAAGTGACAGTTCTGCTGACTGGACAATGAAGGAGAAGCAGCACATTGGTGAGGTTATCCATCTGCTCACTGGTCTGCCAGCATCTATACACTACAGAAGGCTGGCTTTGAATGCTGGCCCTGCCTCTACTTTTCTGAGAACTGCAATGCAAGGGGTAACAATATATCAAATGTAAAGCAGAACTAAACACATTCCATTGATTTAAAAGTTTCCCAAAACGGTTCCATTTAAGCCATGCCGGGAATGAAACCTGTCACAGTTGCTTGTGCTTTCAACTGAGCTGCCAAGCCATCAAATGGCTGATGTCAAAGCTGATCACATGTTCAGCACCATGGCAACTGCAGATCAAATCGAGGAAGATGGCAGCTTCCTTGGCTGTAAAGGAGAGGAGGGTTTAGTTCCACTTTAAGTAGCATGAAACTGTATATATAAATGTGTATGTACAGTATTTGTGTATATATACAGTGTATGTATGTGTGTATATGTAGGTGTGTGTGTATGTGTGTATGTATGTGTATATATATATATATATATATATATATATAGATAGATAGATAGATAGATATAGATATATAGATAGATAGATAGATAGATAGATATGTTTATATGTGTGTATATCATTTATAACACACACACCCTTTTCCTTGCATCTTGTCTCATTTTGCAGCATTGGCAGCTTGGCGCTGGGACATGCGTGTGACATTTCCTGTGCCGGGTTCATGTACTGTGTTGTGGGTATTTATTGGGAGGGGCAGTCTGTGGCTTTCATGATGTATGTGAAAGTTACACAAGAGACAGAACATCACACAATGAAGTTATTAGGCTGGGCACTGACTCAAGTAAATGGGCATGGAGTATTTTTGTAGCTAATTTTGCCAAGTCATCATTGGATCCTACGCATTATGTTGAATTTGCGTTTTTCACCCTGCACATGCTGATCCCACTGTTGTACGTTTATCTTATCACACTTTCACACAAGGAGGCTGCAGTATGGGAAAACTGCCTTTCACATTTCTACACAGAGGAATGCAGAGCAGGGAACACAGTGCTATCACACCAGGTTACTTTTAAAGCTTGTTGCGTCAATGATTGTGTTGGCAGTGCCAATGGCTCAGTTGCTTGCATCAGCGCCTTGACTGCAAGCTTGTACAAGCCAGACTAGACTCCCTTGTTATGGCTGTGTATATATTGTTGCCATACAACTGTATGTATGTATTATTGGAAATGTTTGTTTGTATTATCCCTCCTATTCACCTTTGTATCACTTACCTTGCGCAATGCATGGAACAAGCTGCACCAGAGTAAGACCTGAAACCCCCTGATCTACATATTTGTTCTGGGTCATTGACTAAAAAAAAAAAACAGACATGCAGCTAGCATTTTGGAAACCGATTCCATACATTTACTGTACAAGTTTGCTGTCCTAATGATGATCGTAATAGCTTTAAGACCCTACTAATCTCCTCCATCCATGTTTCACCCACTTCCCCTCTACATGCATTTACTCCAGAGCTGGCTGCACATTACTGCACTGAACAGGTTTATGGATGTCTACAAACTTCATTCCACTGTGTGAGTGAAACATAAATAAACATACTTTGTATGCATAAAAATTGAAAAAATGCACTAATTAAAGCATTTAACCCCAAAATAAAAATAAAGAACCTGCTCCTTTAAAGCATGTTATACAGCACAGTGCTTGTTCTGTGTCATTTAACCCCCTGTATCACCTGTAATACCTGGCTGATCCTCAGTTTCCACCCCCCATATGCTGACTCCAATATATCAGGGCTGCAGAGCTCTGACCCCGGAGTCATCCGTACGTGCCTCCGTCAGCCACAGCTCTCCTTTGTGTCCTCACCCCCCTCCCCTCTCTGCCAGCCTGCCCACAGTGTCCGTGGCGCCCCCTCCTGTCCTGCTGCTCAAATTACTCTTTATTTTTAATATAATCCTCTGTTTTTTAATGTAATGGCCCCCTGTGACTCTGCTTTATAAAAATAATACTGTATATACCTTGTTTACAGACCGCCAATTTGAGCTGATTGACACGCCGCCTCTCCTCTCTCAGCCTGACAGATGCAGTGGATGGGCCGTCTCTCTCCTCCTCCCATCCTGACTGACATCAGCGGGGGGATCCTCAGCTCCGCCCACTGCATCTGTCAGGCTGAGAGAGGCGGTGTGTCAATCACAGCAGATCAGCGCTCTGTAAACACGGTATATACAGCATTATTTTTATAAAGCGCAGTCTCAGGGGGCCATTACATTAATAAACAGAGCAGATTATTTAAAGATGCACGATTGGTGGGTTAACAACCACTTTAAGTTGTGAAGTCCAGTGTTGTAAAACAATACATTAATGTCCACAAATTAAATCTTGAGACCGCATTAGTGGATCCAATCCACAGTGCTCACAAAATAGTGTCCATCATACGGAAATGTGACCGCAACAAAATGTGATCAGTGAGCCCACCACCTGGGTTCATCCAGCCTCTTACCAAAAAGACAGACCCCAAGGAGTCTGGCATGCCATGAAGATGTAAGACAATGGGTCATCCAATCAAAGGACATCAAACGGCACTTCACATTGGGATTAAGCCTAGTACACACCAGTCATTTTTTTACGTTCAACCCAAAGGTCCAGTCGGAGCAGCTGTACTAACAATCTGATGTTAGTACAGTGATCTCCCCTGCTGAGCTATTGTGTTCTAACAGGGGGATGGCCTCCGTCAGAGCACTCCAGTCAGTGCTTTCAGGCATTGGCTGAGAGTGCTGATCAGAAGCCGGTCGGCCGCTGGTTTTCCAGTATGCACGTCTGACCGAAGCCGCCTTCTGTCGGGCCGACTGTCATACACAAGGGCAGAATGTAGGCCTTTTTTATTGGATCGGCCGATGTCACCCAACATTCGGCCTGTGTGTACTAGGCTTTAGACTGTGTAGTCGTCCTTCTGTTCCTCTAAGATGACTCAATCCAGAAGAGAAACCTCCTGACAGTGTATTACTGTTTCTTGTAATCTTACAATGCACAGAAATCACCGCTGGTGCCGGCTCCAGCAAAGCGTGGGTGGCATCAGCTTTTTTTTTGAGCACAGTATTTTTGATTCGGGTTTATGGATGTGCTGATAACAGTGGACCTGGTCTGTGTGTAATGCGTTGCCATTACCACTTTAGCCTAAAGATGAGATTATCGGACGAATGATCTCCGTTTTTTTTGCATGCTAATCTCAAAACAAATTGAAAACAAATAGGTTACTAAAGTACGAAAATTCTCGTCTGATAGAATAAAAATCCGGAAGTGATGTAATGTATCTGTATTGTGTTTTCAGACGAAAACTGTACTGATTAAATGAAAATCATATGATCTGGTATCGTACGAGAAAAATTTTCGTGTTTGTCCCTTCGGAAAACTTGGACGAAAGCGGTGTAACCAAGCTAAGTGTTAGATCACTATTTTCAATGGTGCAGCTGTTTCATTCTCACATCACATTAATTATTTTGACATGGCAGCGTTTTATTACTTTTTATACGAAAGCTGTGTACTAATGATCAGATTATTGTACAACTGCATAGAAAGTGGTATTTTTTTTGTACGATATTCCGTGTGTATGGGGCTTAAGTCTCCAAGGTCGTGTGTGACAAGATGACAACACAGGAGCACAATTTGGATACAGTTGTCACCTGATAATATTAAGTTCCTAAATAGGGACCTACATGGTGGGATAAACGGGTACTATTTTAAGAGCCAATGCCTTCGATTTCTCTTAATGAATGCAAAGCGTGCTCTGATTGGATGAGGTGGAGATCGTAATTTGACCATTCCGCCTCTCCACTTTGTCCAGTCAGAAACTGCCTTGCATTCATTGAGAAATATGCAAGGTGTTTTGTGAGTAGTGCAAATGCCCAGCCAGTGTCCACTGTGGTTACCATGCAGCAGGGCACTCACTTGCCACGGGACCCAGAAGACAGTGGCAATCACTATAGCAGTGTTGAATACTTAAGCAATTTCTCCACAGCGGCCCCACAGGTATGGCATATGCATACTTACATTGGCCTAAGGTAAAGCAATGTAACTATTCAATGAAATCCATACCTGGAGTTCAGCTTTAAAGCACAGGAAGAGATGGTTCAAGCATGAATGCCCCCCCCCCCCCAAAAAAGTCTAATCCTAAATGGGATACATAAAGGGGGTTAGTTTGGGACTTTATATGAAGCACACTACTAGGAAATAGGTATGCAAAAACATGTTTAATGATTCTTAACCACTTCAGCCCCGGAAGGATTTCACACTGCGTCGCTTTAACTGAAAATTGCGCGGTCGTGCGACGTTGTACCCAAACTAAATTTGCGTCCTTTTTTTCCCACAAATAGAGCTTTCTTTTGGTGGTATTTGATCACCACTGCGTCATTTCTGATCACCACTATAAACAAAAGAAAAGCGACAATTTTGAAAAAAAAAACTAATTTCTTACTTTTTGCTACAATACAAATCCAAAAGAAAAAATATAAAAAAACATTTTTTTTCATCGGTTTTGGCCAATTTATATTCTTCCTCATATTTGTGATAAAAAAAAATCGCAATCGGCGTTTGATTGGTTTGCGCAAAAGTGGTCGCGTTTACGGATGATGAGAATTCATTTCTGGGGTTTTTTTTTAATTTTTTACTAGTAATGGCGGCGATCTGCGATTTTTTGCGGTACTGCGATATTTCAGCGGACATGTCGGAACATTTTGACACTTTTTTGGGACTATTGGCATTTATACAGCGATCAGTGCTATAAAAATGCACTGATTACTGTGTAAATGCCATTGGCAGTGAAGGGGTTAACCTGCAGGGGGCGCTCTAAGGGTTAACTATGTTCCCTGGGCATGTTCTAACTGTATGGGGACTGCCCTAGCTGGGGAAGGGAAGTGGTCACAGCCTCCATGTAGAGGAAGGCTGTGATCACAGCCCTTCCCCCCCCTCACAGAACGGAGGTCCGTGTTTACTTACACGGACCTCCGTTCTTTCACTCCGGGGGGGGGCATTGCGGGTGGCCGGCAGAGATCGACTCCGCCGCACCCGCTCCCTGGCCCTCCCCGAACACAGTGAGCGCGCGGGCGCGCCTCCGGCGGCGCACGCGCTCACTAGGCTCGATCCCGCAGCTGCCGTCAGATGACGGCGTTTTGCGCAATAGAGCCACCTTGCCGCCGTCAGATGGCGGTCGGCAAGTGGTTAATGGACATACATAGACTACATGATAAAAAATATAGCACCTTTAAAATCCCTTTATGTACACATATTCCAACATGATTCATAATATACAGTAGTAGATGTATTAATATGTAGTCCATTGTTCTAATTCATTATAAAGCTAGATCGTCTTGGGAATGATACTAAAGAATCTCAAACACATGATTGCAATGGTGTAGCATATGACTGGAGCTCTACGCGTTTCGTGGATATCTCCACTCATCAGAAGAAATTACGAAATAGATGCATCTAAAATGAATAAATAAATGCAAAATGACCTGATGATTGGCACATAGGGAGGGAAAAAGAGGGGGGACAGAAAAAATATTCCCAAACACACTTACCTAAGGGTAAACTATGTTTTCAAGAGGTAGTGTTGACAGCTGAAGGCACCATGGGAGCAATTCTGATTTTCTTCTATTTTTTCATCTGCTTCTCTTTTTTAGCTATTTTTCTAAGGCCCCTTTTCACACTTATGCGACTTGTCCTGTGACTTGGGACTGCAAAGTCGCATGACAAGTCGTTCCCCATTATTTCCAATGAGTATTGTTCATATCTGTAAGACTTTGAAATCATGCCAACTTCAAAGTAGTCCCTGCATTACTTTGGCCCAACTTTGATGCAACTTGAGGTCCATAGACTTTAATGTTAAACCCTCAAAGTTGCATGCAAATCGCACCTGAATAATATAGATGCGATTTCTGTACGACTTTATAATATGTTTTCATTGTTGCAACGAAGTTGGACCAAAGTCGTACTGATCCCAAATCGCTGTAAAATTGCGCCGCACAAGTTTGAAAGGGGCCTTATTGGTTGTATTGGTTTTTTCAGTCCATGTATAGAGATCAAGTATCTTGTTTTTATATTTTTTTATACACGCTGCATGTTTGAAAGGAACATGTTATATTTAATTTGTTAAAATAGTAACTAAAAATGGTAATGATCATAAATAAATGTGGACTTCCTCTCAATTGTTTTCGTCTTGTACAATAATTCAGTTTGTTCTGTAATGAAGAATTCCTCCATTTGTAGGATGTCCACAGAGGTTGTGTCCTGCACATTTTGTCCCCATGATAACGCGTGTTTGTTCACCTCTCCATTGCCTCTCGCTTCCTTTGGAATCCATTATTTCCTTCAAGTTAAAGCGTTTTCATAACTCTTATGGGAGTGACTAAGCAGACAGGATGTGAGCTGATAATCCGGGTCACAGGGAAGAATAGGCCGCATTGCTTAGTAAGATAAATGTAATGTCTGCTGTCGGCCTCCACACAGGATGAACACCGGGAATAATGAGCTGATAAACATGAGAATGGCTGTACAAGGGATTTGTACTGCTAAATGGAAAATGGGAAAGTTTCCTCTTAACTAATGGCTAAATCTAAAAAGACTGGTGGCGTGGCTGTGCTTACTATGGGAACAGATAGACTTCACTTCTGATGTCTGCTCTGGTTAGCCAAATTGGCAAGGATTGTGATTTGTGCAATGAATATTAAAGGATGGGCTTCCCTGATGCTAGGTCACACGTGTCTGTAAAATTAGATCTTTTGCATGGTAGATAAAAATCAATGATTTTTTTTAAAAAAATTTAAATCAGATTTTTTGATTTTTATCAAATTTATTTTGAATAAAATGCTTTTGACATAGAAATATTTCTAAAAATCGTTTTCTATTTAAGATGCATTAATAATTTAGTTTATTCAGCATGAAATTGAGCTTACTTATGTAGCACGAGGCTGTATATTTTGCAATATTTAAATTTTTGGTAAACTCATTCAATGAATCCAAGCTCTGCAAGCTGAGATAACATGCACTGCATTGATGCATTCACACAATTTCACAGTAACCATGCGATAAAACAACGTTCAGGAATATTCCATTATCCCATTGTTTTGTACATCTATGTTCACTACAGACTGATTGACTCGGTTCTGATATCGCTGTTTTATTAACCTGACAGCTTATTATTCTAAATAGGAAACCTACATTTTGTTTGCAAATATTAAAGATTCTAGCTACCAGCAAGAATAAGTCCTTACATTTAAAGAGCACCTGTCATTTCAGATCCATCATGGCAGCGCCTGTTAGCAGGCATCCACTCACCTGCTGCCGCCACGCCCCTCACCTTGTTGTGTCACTGCTGCATCACCAGCCGCCCCATTAAAGTGAATGGGACTGTCGGTGAGTTAACAGCAGGTCAGGAGGAGGAGCCACTACGGGACAGAGATGGCAGCTGCTCTTTAAAAATTATGATTTAAGGCGAGTTTATGTAAATCAAGCCTTTTGACAAGTGATTTAACTTGTGATTTAAATTAGATCCATTTTGAGCTTTTTTTGCAAGGCTTTTTTGTTTTTCTTTTTTTTTTATGGTTTCAGGTCCAGTTCACACCAGAACCGCAGAGGTTCGCTTTCCTGTGTGATTCCATTGCATTCCCCTGCGGTGCGATTTGGCAGCTCATTTGTTTGAATGCAAATCCACCAGAATGCACAAAAAGTATCCCATGGTTGCTGGAAAGAAAATTGCATCATCTATGGCTTGCTTCGGTCTTTTCAATTCATATTTTACAACATACGGTTCTCTATTGTTAGCCTTTAAAACTGTTTTTTTTTTTTTTCCTTCATTAAAAAGACCAAAAAAGAAGTGCCCTACAGCTACATGTGTTCCCTACAAATTATTCATGTACTTGGAGACCAGAGGCACAATTGGGGGCACTGGATTCACATCACATTGTTTGTGTTACCTTCAATATGTAAATGAAAATGTATTGTTACTGATAGAAGCTTTGAGAGATCTGTTTATCTCCAGGTTTCTTATTCGGAACTATTCAAGACACCACATGGTGCTTGTGATGGGAGGGGAGGGCGATTTTCTATGTTATGTTAACATTCAAAATTTATGATGCAAATAAAGGGATAATTCAAAGTACATTATGATCTCGCCCTGTCGTTTGTCTTGTTGTTTAGTCCTTAAAATGAAGGGCCTTCTTCTCTCCCATGTAGTACACATTTCTCCAGAAGTTACATGATTGTCAATTTAAACATTAAGGTGCATGCTGGGTAAAGCTGGCCATGCACTGGTAAGATTTTGTTTGAAATTTTTCTTTTTGAGAACAAACTATTTTCCAATTGTTTGTGGGCCCAAAATCAACATTTGTTTTCAAATGCAGGGTGAGAAAATTCATAGAAGCAGGATGGAAAATTTTTATAACAGTGAATGTGACTTGTGTTCAGGAAAGTCCATTCACTCCAAAATGGATTGTTAAAAGTAGAGGTGCGCCGAATGGAAATTTTGGTGCCGAAACCGAAAATTACAGTTTAAGAAAAAAAAAAAATATATATATATAAAATTGTAGATCCCCCCAGGATCCCTTTTAAAAAATGTTTAGGTCTCTGGGAACTGCTAAAAAGTATTTTCACTACGGCTAACAGTATATTATTTTGTATAATCATAAAAAGCATACTTTATATAATGTATAAAATTAATAATTAATAGCTAATGGCCAAAAAAAATATGATGATAAAGGGCCTCTCTTACATTGATGATTAGCAGATCATCTTTTATGGTCTGTGAGACATGGGCCCTCACATTGGTGTACATTTGAAAGAAGAGTGCCCTTTAAGAAGCCCATAGATTATGTGATTTTTCTTTCTTTCCACCACGGGTGGAAGGGAAGAAAATTGCTTAATTCCCTCATCAACACAGTCGGTGTTGATGGAGGAATCCCTCCCACAGTTCTATTGTTTAATTCTGACAGGGAGCCTTCCCTGCCAGCAAACCACAGTGGTCACTGCTTGCAGCTATAGCAGTGATTGCATAAAATAAAAATCCAGCAGATCGGTTGTACTACTGAAGTTCGAACCTCAGTACTTCTAATCGAACTTTAGTGCAACCAGCCTGTCCATAGATGGATTGAATCTCAGCCAGTCGCTGCTAAGCCAGCCAAGATTCGATCCATCTATGTCCAACTTTACATTAGTGGTCAGCAGTGGCAGCCCGTCCATGCGGGGAGTAGGGGCACCGCCCCCCTAATCTACATGCCGGGCGCATGGATTCCAAAGGGTTTTTTTTTAAAAAAGCATGTGATTAGAGCCTGAGGCTTAATTGGCTTAAAAAAAGAGTGGGCTCGGGGGGCAGAGCACTGCGCCCGAGCCCATCCAGTTGTGTGAAGTAGCAAATTAATATTTGCTTTTTTTTTTCCTGATTCTCTTCCCCGCCACCCGGAGGAAGCGACCAAGATGATAAGTGTGGGGCTGGTGAAGGACTGGGGGGAGGGTTTTTGCGGGTGCATTGTTTTCCGCCCCCCCAAAAAAAAATATATCACCAGCCGCCACTGGTGGTTAGTAAAAGGAAATCCTATTGACCTGTGAAGAAACCTTGTTTGAGAGGTTGGTGTGGTGTATTTGGGGCTCAGGTATTAGCCGAGAGTTTACAGCGCAAGAGAAAATCCTGCAAGCTGCATTTTAAAGAGGAGCTCCTGTCTCCCCCCAAAAAATTCTACAAATACTGTAGCTGCTGACTTTTAATATAAGGACACTTACCTGTCCAGGGATCCAGCGATGTCTTCACCCAAACCAATTCTTCAATCGGCTATGGGTGCAGGCACCGGCATCTTGGGTAAGGGAAACTGGCAGTGAAGCATTCCAGCTTCACAGTCAGTTTCCTACTGTGCATGCGCAAGCCATGCTGTGCTTTATGAATGGTCCTGCAGTCTTCTGGGACCTGTGTGTCCCAGAAGGCTGCGAGGGGAAGGAGGAGGGAGCCAGACAACCTCACAGATCGCTGCAGTGATCTGACTCGGAAAAACTAGGTGCCTGCTCCCCCAAAAGGTTCCAAATGTTACAGTTGAGGGGTGTGGGAGAATGCAAACAAGCAGAACGTCCCCTTTTTGGTGAAGTTCTGCTTTAAATTCCTTGGCGAGCAGTTTGCCTTTCAACACAATTCATTTTGAGTCTTTCGAAAATACAACACAGCATATCTAAACTGTATGTCAACTTGCATTAACACATGGGGTCTGGTGGGAACGAGCACTGAGGGAGCTGGTAATAGAATATGATTTCTTTTCTCTTTAAAATGCCTATGCTGTAATATGTCTTTTGTTGGTATGGTATAACTTGTGTTCTTTATTCCAGTACACCGCTCTCCTTTCAGTAATATAGATTCATGTATAGTGGTAAGATCGTATTTCTCCAGCCATTATCCCTATGTCTTGGCAGTAATCAGTCTGCTGAGCGTGCTTTGTTTAAGGGGGTGATAATTGTACACAACTGTCTGCTGATTGTCTGAAAACAGAGATTATGCTGGTATCACCCAACCAAACAGATTTGCAAAGAAGACAATGTATCAATTATCAGTTTGTTATGGGCCCGAAGCTTGCTTTAGACCCCATAATGTGTATATTATCACTTCACTGAATTGTATAGATATCAGCCTTTTGTATTCTGAGGATGCAGACCTTTTGTGGATTTGTTAATAGGAAAATGTATGTCCAAACCAGCCAAAGGAAGCCATTTTGTAGACTGAACCAATGATCGTATTCATAGTAATATATAGACAATAGAAATTGTGTTTTCAGATGTTAAAAAGCCACATGCCCAACTACAGTGGTGGTCAAACTTGTATGTACAGTGGGGCAAAAAAGTATTTAGTCAGCCACCAATTGTGCAAGTTCTCCCACTTAAAAAGATGAGAGAGGCCTGTAATTTTCATCATAGGTACACTTCAACTACGAGAGACAGAATGAGAAAAAAAAAGAAATCCAGAAAATCACATTGTCTGGTTTTTAAAGAATTTATTTGCAAATTATGGTGGAAAATAAGTATTTGGTCACCTAAAAAAAGCAAGATTTCTGGCTCTCACAGACCTGTAACTTCTTCTTTAAGAGGCTCCTCTGTCCTCCACTCCTTACCTGTATTAATGGCACCTGTTTGAACTCGTTATCAGTATAAAAGACACCTGTCCACAACCTCAAACAGCCAGACTCCAAACTCCACCATGGCCAAGACCAAAGAGCTGTCAAAGGACACCAGAAACAAAATTGTAGACCTGCACCAGGCTGGGAAGACTGAATCTGCAATAGGTAAGCAGCTTGGTGTGAAGAAATCAACTGTGGGAGCAATTATTAGAAAATGGAAGACATACAAGACCACTGATAATTTCCCTCGATCTGGGGCTCCACGCAAGATCTCGCCCCGTGGGGTCAAAATGATCACAAGAGCGGTGAGCAAAAATCCCAGAACCACACGGGGGACCTAGTGAATGACCTGCAGAGAGCTGGGACCAAAGTAACAAAGGCTACCATCAGTAACACACTACGCCACCAGGGACTCAAATCCTGCCGTGCCAGACGTGCCCCCCCCACACAATGACTACC
>BLSH010413241.1:610239-622456 GCA_018402905.1 Glandirana rugosa | reverse complement strand
GCGGCACCACAAACTCCCCCCCCCCCCCCCGCCTGCCAGTTGGTCCACTGCCACCAGAATTCACCCCATCTAGGCACCGACATCCAAGGAGCGGCAGGGTGCGGAGCACCAGGCATCGGCCAGCGCCTCTTCTCCTCGCTTCCACCGCATGTCTCCTCCCCGGCGTCTAATAGGATCGCCTGTCCTTTCAGCCAATCGGGTATCAGACCCGCTTCCTGATCGGCCGGGAGGAGAATCTGTGTTGTAACAGTGAATATTCATTCGCTGTTGCAATACACCTGGGTGGGATCCGGACGAAATGCTTTACGCCCCAAGCCCACCCTATTTTGAAGCCTATTCGAGCCTCTGGCTCTAATCAGTGCTTCAAAAAACTCACACCCCCACCATAGGAAGTAATGCACCCAGCGTCCTGAAAGGGGCCGGGCGCATGGATGGGCGGGCGGGGGCCTGTGCACCCAAAATGGACGGGCTGCCCTGATGGAAATGCCTGAAAAGCGAGGCATACGTTTTTTTCAAGAGTTTTTTTTCCAAGAGTTTTTGTTGCATGTTTTCTGCGCAAACCGCAGAGCTTTTCCCCATTTTCAGCAGCACTCCACACTTTTTATTATTATTGTACAGGATTTATATAGCACCAACAGTTTATGCAGCGCTTATTTGTAGTTCAAAAATTCCATAAAGTTGCAAAAATGTTTAATTCTGCTCCTAAAACGCTTGGAAAATGTGTGAAAAGGCAGGATTTGAGCATTTTTTAACAAATGCTGTTCTAGATTCCAGAGCTATGTGCATAGATACATTGGCTGAAATAGAGCTAAGAACAAGTGGTCTTTTTATGGAGATCCTCTGTATTGCATTCTGCTTCTCCTTGGGAAAGACAACGTGGGTGCTTATTCTTGGAAACCTCCAGGATGAAGGATCTATAAATTCTACAGTGTCAGAGGTAAGTACAATAAAACAAAGTGAAATGTCACCGAGGTGTAACCTGTTGCTTTAATTCACTATAAAAGACCTATTTACACCACAGTGTGAAGAGTTCTGTTGGGATGGTGTACTGACGCTCTGCTAGGGCTGCCTAGTAGATAAACATTACAAACACCTTGTATTACCCTTTGGGTATCATTCATTCTGGTTGACGTTTTAAGTTCTAAAAAAAGGAGCCAAAGGAAAGTTGCTGTGCTAAAAAAAAAAATGAAACTAGTTAGTCTGGTTTCTGCAGGCAGCACTTTTGCTTAACAAAAGGAATCTTCTATTAAGTGCAACTCTTGCTCCTATTCATCTTATCCGGTGCATTTGAGACCCCTGTATCAGCATTCCTGGACCACCATTAGTGACGGTTGGTGAACATCTATATCAGATTTATCATTGCACTTCTCCCAATATACTGTACTGTGCAAAAGTTTTAGGCAGGTGTGAAGAAATGCTGTAAAAGAATTCTTGGATTTCTCAGCTCAAAATAGCATTGCGCCAAAGTAAGACATGTCCCTGACCACACTGTAGGTGTGCACATTAAGTACTGTGCAAAAGTTTTAGGCAGGTGTGAAAAAACGCTGTAAATAAAAAAGGAACTGCAGTCTGCTGCATAATGTGTAAATAAAAACCTCTTTGCCATTCTGAAGCTTCCCACCAACCACTTTGCATATTGTTTTATATATATATTGTGATTCTGTACTTGCCAAATATGCTGCAGAAATCTCCCTCCATTGAGTCTGGCTGCATCCATTTTAACTGTGGGCAGCTGAAGCTGCTGCCTGTTCACTTCCAGACACACAGAGGCACACCTCCAGCTCTGCGGCTCTCATTGGCCCTCTTATGACTCATCCCCCCTCCCTTCCTGGCAAACTTTCACAAGAGTGCGTGAGAGAGCTGTGCATGATGTTATAAGCCTAATGACCAAACAAGAAAGAGGAAGTGGGCTGTATAAGGTATTTACTGGCAGAATTTCTTTTTTTTTTACTATCCAAAGTTAAAACAAGGGCAGAGGATTTAATAGATGAAAAGTTGAAAAAATGACTGAAGAGCCAATTTAAGAATTCTTTCAGAAATAGACTTGTTAGTAGTTTATTTATATCGAATAAGAAAATGGAAACTAAATGAAGAGCAATCTAAATAAAATCAATATTTGGTGTGACCACCTTTTGCCTTCAAACCAGGTATACTTGCATACAGTTTTGAAGGAACTTGACAGGTAGGTTGTTCAAACATCTTCATGTTCTGTGGGGGCCAAACCATCACTTCCAGGACCCCTTGTTCTTCTTTAGGCTCCATGCACACTTAACGTTTTCCATCAGCTCAAAAAAGCTAGGAAAAAACGCTGGATAAAAAATGATAGCATTTTTGTACCAGCTTCTAGTAGCATTTTAGTAGCTTTTAGAAGCATTTAGGAGCATTAGCATTCTTTTAGCATTTTTGCAGTACGTCAAGAAAAAAAAAAGCTGGTAGGAGCATATTAGTAGCATTTAGGAACATTCAGCATTTTTTTCTGCTGGAAAAACACCCCAAAAAACTCTACATAAACAGTTTTTTTTTCTGCTCCTAGTCGCTGAAGTTCAAGAAAATGCTAATAACCTAAAATAGTGTGCATGGACACATAGGATAAAACTATTTAGCTTCTAGGAGCTTTATAGAAGGCATGAAGCCTTACTCATAAGATAGTACTTCATGACATTGGCTGTATGTTTGAGGTTGTTGTCCTGCTGCAGAATAAATTTGGGACCAATCGCACGCCTCCCTGATTGTAGTATCTGCCTGTATTTCTCAGTAAGGTTTGTAAGCTTCCTTTGTAAATATCCCCACACATTTTACTTTCTTGAACTCTGTAACACACATTCACTATGCCCTGTGATTAGGCAATGCTGTGTCACACATTTCACAGAGCCTGCCTTCTGAACTACAGAGGTGCTAAGTGGTTGAGTTTCAGGAGGCGGATTCAGTGCAAGAATCACTGTTTGCAGGCAGCAAGGTACCATGGGATATGTAGTCCTTAAAAATTAAAGTGTTACTAAACCCAGCAATATAAAAACAATTCGACCACCCCCAAATCACCCCCCACCCCACCACCAGTGCACACAGATTCTAAATCTTCTTTTTATATCAAAATACTGCTGCAATATACCTTTTTTTTTTCAACTGTATATTGCAGTCAGGTGATAAACTGCAAGTAGCCAGGGCTTCCACAGTGTTCATATAGGAGGAGATTTCACTCTGATGATGAAACTTCCTTTAAATCTGTGACCCTTCATCCACAATCCAGCCAGAGCTGATTGGTGCTTTGCCAATGACATCAGTTCATAAATAAACAAGCACTGCCTCTAGAAATGCACTGCAGTCTGTGTCCATGTGAAACAGGAAGATCGAATGGAGCATGTGCAACCTTTCCACTCTGCCTGCATGTAGTATAGCCTAATATAATATATATATATATATAAGTATCTGGCCATACAAACAGCCTTTTTACACAATACAGAGGATTAACCCCTTAAGTGCTAGTCTGCATATACAGACAGATTTTACTTTTGTGGGTTTAGTAGCGCCGGTTCACACTGATGAGGTGCAGGATTTGCAGATTTCTGTGCATTTCCGGCACTGCATCACAATTGCACTCCATTCATGCAATCTGCTGCAGGTGTCAAGATAACGACACCCGAAAAACAGTTCACAAAACGCAGTGTGATTGGTTGAATCAGATTGCATGGGTGTGAAAAAAAAGATGCATGTACCTTTTTTGTTCAGTGCAATTTGAGCCATACAAAATGAATGGGCTCAAATCACACTGCAAAGAATTGCATGTGATTTGAACAGGAATGCGGTCCTGTCGGAATCACACGTGGTTCCCAGCACTGCAGCAGTGTGAATCTAGGCTGAAAGTAGACAGCAGAGGAGAAGCTGCAAAGCAGGCAGAGAATCCAGGGAGCTGTGGAAAGAGATGACCAACAGGCAGGCAGCATTCACAACATGAACGATTTTTCTTGTAAGATTATATTGGATTGTCAAAAATAACGATTGTTTGTATTGTTACAATGCTGATGTTCTAAATTGAAAGTGTGTGCTGTGACCATGGAACTCCTTTACTATATCATATACTAATCCTGCCATATAAAATGTATCATGGTTCCAGTCCTGCCCTGGCGTTGCGTGCAGCGGTGTTAATAAATCTTTTTCCCCATGTGTGCATTAGCGGGTGCTATTGTGAATATGATGATTGTATATCAAAGGAGGATATGAGGAGCATACCGCCACACCTGCTGCTACGTACTGTTTTATTGCTCTTCTTACTGACGGGAAGTCCTTTCCAACCCACTGTGAGTTCTTGGAAGCTTTTACAAATATATTTGGGAGCACATTTTTTTTTTTTATTATTCAAAACTTCTCATATCATCCATAGTCATAAAATGTAGACACCGTGTACTGCAGAAAGTGCTGCTGGCCCAGATTTCCTAAGAGTTCTCAATAAGTGCTCTTCTGGATGTTGTATCAGCTGTTGATCATGTGATGGAAAGTTAACCAAGCCAGCTAATAATACTGTTGATGTACGGGCAGTCATCTTCCTTCAGCACTTCCAACACATCAGTCTTTTCCTGGAATGGGCTGTATGTTAGTCTCGGGCAATATTCTCTCATGGGTGACTATTTTAAATCATTATGTGGAAAAAGTACATACCTTAGATCATGGGTGCTCAACCTGTGGCCCTCCAGCTTTTGCGGAATTAAATGTCCCGTGAGGCATTGCAAGGCTGAACAGTTACAAGCATAACTCCCAAAGGTAGAGGCATGATGGGACTTGTAGTTCAGCAACAGCTGGAGGGCCACAGGTTGAGCACCCTTGCATTAGACCAGGTATCCTCAAACTACGGCCCTCCAGCTGTTGCGGAACTACACATCCCATGAGGCATTGTAAAACTCTGACATTCACAGACATGACTAGGCATGATGGGAATTGTAGTTCCTGAACAAGTGGAGGGCCATAGTTTGAGCACCCTTGCCTTAGATAATCTATCCCAGCTATACATCAGTAGGTCTATAATGGTTCACATTTGGGTAAGGTCAACCTTTGGCAGTTCTTCTCTTGGAGGCTCCATCAATGGTTCTTTTCTACCTCCAGCCCTTAATGAAGGTGTCACCTTTCTGCGGTCAGATGAAATTTAATGGTAATGTAACGGACTGCCTGCAAGAGCTTACAGTCAAATGGGGAAGTTAGGCTTACGATAAAGAACTTACTTTGTAGAAAGAACCAGCCATGTCTAATTAAAAAATGTTATTTTAATCATGTTGGGAAGTATGCTTATTTAGGACATTTACCAGTAACTAACTGTAAACATTGGTCATGCCAGTCACGACAAACTGGTATTTTTGGGCCGCATGCGCCCCTCCCCTTTCTTCTTTGTGGCATGCAATTAGCCCGGCCATATATGGATTGAAATGGGTCCCTGCTGAGCCGGCTGAATTTTGAGATTCTATCCATCTATGAGCAGGCTGGTTGTACTGAAGTCAACAAGTCAAGTTGTACTGGGGAACAACCAGCCTATCAGATTTGTTACATGTGATTACTGCTGGTGGCTGTAGCTGCTAGCAGTGATCACTGTGTCCTGCTGGCCAGAAAGGCTTCCTGCACCCCCTTGTGGGCAGAACACAATAGCACTTAAGGAGGCATTTCACCCCTGGTAGAAGGGAAAAAATTTGAATTATCTGTGGGCTGCTTTAGTGTAAAGCCTCGCACACATGACCTAGTTTTTTTTTCGTTCAACCCAAACTGCAGCTCAAGTCGCAGCCGCTGTACTAACAATCCAATGTTAGTACAGAGATCTCCACTGCTGAGCTATTATTTTCTGACAGGGTTTTGGACCCCCCCACCACCAGAACACTCCGGTCAGCGTTCTCAGCTATTTGGTGAGAGCGCTGATTGGGAGCCGGTCGGCAGACCTATCTTGGTCATACCCCTTGGACAGAAGCCAGCTGCCGAATCTTCAGCCGGTGTGTTCTAGGCTGAAGGATTAAAGGTCTTCTCCAGTTTGTAAAGGCTTTGCTTCCTTACATAATTTTGCAGCTCAGTACTGGAGGACTACAGTTATTCAGCCTCATGCACACAGGACATTCCAGGGGAGCAAAAAGCAGCATTAAAAACACGCCTAAACCCACATTTAGGAAATGCATTTAGGCGCGTCGTTTCTTGGTGTTCATTCTATTGGCCAAAATATTCAATTATTCTGGCCATTGCAATGAATTAATGCTCAGTCACTAAAAAGGCCTAGCCCTTAAAGGGTTACTAAACCCACAACAGTAAAATCAGTCTGTTTATGCAGCATAGCATGCTTGTTATACTCACTGTGGAACTTAAGGGGTTAATCCTCTGCATTATGTAAAATTACTGTTTTATCTTGTATGCATAGATTCTTCCCTCCTGCCCTGTCTATCTGGGAAAGGCCAGCTAACACAGGGCAGGGTAGACAACTTGCACATGCTCAGTTGTGTCTTTTATGCTGGAGAGAACATTTCCTTGTTCTCAGAGCTAGCCAGGTCACATGATGTTGACATCACACATGTGGGCATGTATACAGGCTGTAGTGGAAATCTTCTCCTACCTGAACTCTCAGCACTGGAAAAACTGTGCAGTTTATCACTGAGCGTGGTGTACAGATCGTCCAAAAAGGTATATAGTGGCAATATTTTAATGTAATAAGATTTATAAGCTGTGGAGGGCAGATTAACTATTTTCATATTACTGGGTTTAGGTGCATCTGGTCATCCTGGCTGGGAGAACACACCGTGATTATTACTAGCAGCTATAGCTGTTGGCAATAATCGCATTAAAAATCCGACAGGCTGCTTGAGCTCTAGTTGATCAGTCAGCCTGCCCATACATGGTTCACATCTCGGCCTGTCCCTGCGGAACCATCTGGGATTCGAACCGTCTATGGCCGGGTTAAGTCATTCCCCACCCTGGAGCACACGTAAACAAAGGTCATGGTGCTGGTGAAGTCAATGCCCCTATATGGACAGATGCCTATATGTAGCCAATGACAGTTGGCTTTGTCTATGTGTGCTGTGGGGTGGGGAATGACTTAAAAGGAGTACATAGCTGATTTTTGGATAGAGATGAGCTCAAGGGATACTCAAGCTCATCTCAAACAGAAAGGTGTGGGAACTAAGAATGGTGATCTGTGTTTCCAGGAAAGTCATTAAACCAAGTGTGTTGCTTTGCATTCCATGGAATTTCCTGGAGAAGTCAATGGTGATGCTACAACTGATTTTGGTTATAGAATCATCAGTGGAACTTTATAGTGCTGGACCATCAAATATTTGCTAAAATAACTCTTTTTATTCTACCCCTCATATACCGCCTGTATCCTCCTTTGACCCAAAATGAAAGTGTGATTTTGTTTAGGATCTTTAAATATTGCTCTTATAAAGACACTTAATTTTCATTTAAAATATCCTGCAACAACCATTATATAACCCTTTATAAATGTGTTTAGACAAGGCATGCTATTAAAGCCACCTTTGGCTGCACAGCGTGAATGACATTGTTTTATGCTAGTTTTTTTTTTGTAAAGAATTCTTATTTCTTTTGTAGCTAACCAGGATATATTGTAAAACAATACAGTATGATCCGAGGCTTTAGAAATCCAGTGCAGATTCCAGATGGTGATATTAAAATCAGAGCATACCAGCTACTACATGACGTAATATAAAAACCTACTGTGTCTGTTGATTGAAAACATTGCACAGTGTGCGCGTTCTGTATTACTGAATAGAAAGGGGATGAAAGCCTCTAAGTAGACTTAGGGGTTTTTAAATAATTCTGTTTAATGCTGCCTATGCCTAATGATTATAATGCTTTTTTGAGTCACTGCATAAAGGATGCTATAAATATATATCCTACTGAACATTATTTTCTGTATATTTGCAATTTAATTTAGAACATTGGAAAAAATAGATTTGTTTCTTTGTTATGATTATATATAGCACTAAGTTTCCGATTATAAATGTATTAATAACATTTTCTGTATGGGCCTTGTGCACAAGATGTCTTTGGTACTCTGGGCCATATCCTGCCCAGCTTTTGGAGTCCTGCAAGCAGCAGCAATGAATGACTCAAGTTGGAGGATTGGACATGGAGTGCATTGCCTGCAAGGTGACACAGCAAATGCTCATATTTGGAGCCATTTAGTTATTTCTGACCAGTGTCTGGGGTTGCTTAACCAGGATCAGGAACATATGACAACCCCCCCACAAGGCCACCTCCAAACAAAATATTTGAGTGGACTACAGTAAAAGTTTACCTTTCCAGAAAAAATATAAAAATGCACATATTTTTGCAGTAAAAAAAAAAAGTGCATTTACTATTTTTTCCGTAGGAGTCTGCAAAATATTGCACCCGTAATTAGTGGATCAGGGGTGCAATTCCAGGGTCATGCAGACAAGCCTGACTGTTTTCAAGCTGCAGGACTTGTTAATGAACTACAAGAGCACTCCTCAACATCGGCGGAGTCCATTACATTCAGAACTACAAGCTGTCAGCCACAATGGCGGATGGTACTTGTAGTTCTCTCATTCACAGATCACTGTAAGGCTCGGTTCACACTGCTGCAATGCGAGAACCTGTCTGAATCCAGTATCACTTGATACGAACCGCTGAGACTGTCAATACAAAGTTAATGACACCCCCAGATTGGTTCGCATATCGCAGTGCAAACTGTCAATTCAGACAGGAATCAGATCGCATGGGTGTAACCACCTATGCTATCCAATTCTGGTGTGGACAAAAAAAAGGGTCCTGTGCAATTTTGGTCCGAATTCGATGCAAATTCAGCCATACAAGCTTTGTGGCTGAATTTGCATCGCACAGACATCGTGATTTGCACAGCAGTGTGGTGAGAATCACACGCGATCTCTGACATTGCAGCAGTGTGAACCAGCCCTGCATAAATGACGCAGCCATGTAGGCAGAGCCCTGCATGGCCGCACTATTTTCAAAATGTGACAGCAAGAAGAGAAAGATTTGGGGGTACGGGGAGCAAGTCCAGAGCATGCTGCACCCGAATTATGGGTGTAATGTGTAACATGCTCTGAAAGGTGAACCTATCCTTTAATCTGGGCATCCATGGATCAAATTTTGCCAACTCCTGCTGAATTGGACAAAATTTGTTCCATAGCTAGCCCATTGTGCCATCATCTGGTTCAAAGTCAACATTTATCAAAGGAGCCAACCAAAAAATTTCCAGCCCAACCGCTTCTGCATCCAGTCAGATGCAGGCACCGATATTGGGTATTCTGACAGCCGTAGGTGCTGGCTTTAAAAATAAAATAGCTGGCACTATCCATTCATGCTGTTTAACATGAATAGCCGAATCAATTTTTTTTTTTTTTTCTGGTTAAGCCCACAGGGCCCACGGCTTTACAATCTGTCAATTTGTGATTGCTATCTGTGTCTTGATAAAGAAATACTGCGTACTTTCTGGCCAATTGACCGCATAGAGAAACTGAGAGAAGATCTCACAAATTGGGGCACTTAAAGATGAGCTCCAGGTATGGATATTTTATACATGGTTACATTGGTCCTGCTTGAGCAATGTAACTATGTATAAACCATACCTGGCGATGGCCCTGAATGCTGGAAATCATGGAAGTAGACATCATTACCAAGCTGGACCAGTGTAACTATGTATGAAATATCCATACCTGGGATTCCCCTTAAAGAAATTGGCCTCTGATGGAAGTTCTATCCATTATAAGGAAGTTTTGGCTGGAGTTTGGCTTTAATGTATTGCAAAGCCTTGGATGCTTGACAGCTTGTTAACATAAACTAGGCAAAGTAGCAGGCATGTCTAGATCTGCTTTCGGAGTTCATATAAATGTAGTGCTTCCAAATAAGGTCACGTGCACACTGGTGCATGGGTTCCCAGTGTTTTGGTGCAGGAAAAATGCACCGGCTTCCTGCAGCCTGTAAACTTCAGGAGGCTGAATGTTGCTGTGACTGGACAGGGCACCTAGGTGGACTAACGCTTAGGACAGTATGTACCCAGGGATGAATGTCTGGAATGCAGACTGTGTGGTGCACCATCCAGGCTACCTCCAGCCAGGCTGAAAAGTTAGACTATGCCTCCTGCCCACACCAAAATGATGAGATCTCATGCACGGAGGCTAAACGCCCAGTGTACGCGAGGCCTAAAGAGGAAACTTGCACCATTTCACCCTGCTTATTCCAATGTGGTCAGTTGCTGAAACTGAGCATTGTCATGTGGCGTGAGTGTGCATATTTCTGAATAAGTTTCCACTCCAGTGGCAAAGTCGTCCCTGCCTGGAGAAGACGGTGATTATCGCTAGTGGCTATACCAGCCGCTAGCAATGATCGCATGTAAGATCCGGCAGGTGGGTCGTACCTGATTTGATTGATCTATCAACTTGGTACATTCAGCCTGCCCATACATGGTTCAAATCTCTGACACTTCCTGCTGAATCTGCCAAGATTTGAACAGTCTATGCTGGGCCTAAAGGATAGTTAACCTTTAAAAGAGTGAATCTATGTTTTTGCCCCTTAGCTAACTTAACCCATCCTCCCTCTTTACAAATGCATACTTGCCTTGATCTGATAACTGCGGTTCTGCCATTTGTTTCAGTTCCAGTAGGGTGAGTCTTCACTATCCTAACTGCACCTGTGTATAAGAACCTCATAGATTTTCTCCATGTCTTGAGGCTGGGGACAGTCCCATATATTACATTATGCTATAATGCGCAGGCATGGCCAGGACCGTAAAGATTTGAAGCGCTGGATGTAAACAGTAGCGGAACCACAACCATCAGATGGTGGTAAGGCTGGCCATACGTTGTACAGTTTTCTTGTACAATCTTCCTTTAGTTTTAGACCCCTTTCACACTGACTATCCGATCAGGTCCACCTGTCAGTTTTTCAGGTGGACCTGATCGGACCTTACAGTCTCCCATATGGAGCAGCGGATGTCCGCTGACACCTGCCACTATCCATAGAGGAGAACGGGACTGTGTCTTCCGCCTGCTCAGCGGGGATCAACGGAGCGATCCCCCGCTGAGCAAGTGGAATCTGTTGCACGGAGGCGCCCGTGTGAAAGGGGCCTAACCAAAACCGTATAATATAATTAAATCACACTTAAAGTGTTCCCAACTTTACTCATTAATAATCACTGTACAAAATGCTCTATATGGATTTATCCTAACCTGCTCCGTTTGCTTGTAATCTGTCAGGTTCACAAAGCACCCCAGAGCAAGAAGATCAGCTGCATTATATAGTCAATTGCAATTTACAGGGTTAAAAATGCCCTGCATAGTTATCAAGTGCTGAAATGTTTGTCCACTTGTCTGTGCCCACATATGGAGGACATGGTTGCTATAGCAATCTCAAGTGAAAACGAGGCTTGGCTGCAACATAACTGAGCATGTGCGAGATAATAGCAGAGCAGAACACGAAGGGCGGAAGTAAACTGCACTGCAGCCTTGAAATACAGTAGCTCAGTGGTTCTCAACCCTGTACTCAAGTACCCCCAACAGGCCATGTTTGCATGTTTTCCTTTATCTTGCACAGGTGCTTTAAATCAGAGCCAGTAGCTTGGTATGCTGGACAGCTATCTTATCTAAGAGAAATTCCAAAAACATGACCTGGTTGGGGGTACTTGAGGGAAGGGTTGAGAACCACTGCAGTAGCTGAAATGGTGCTGTCTACAACAAGGAAACAATCTAAAATCACCTGACAAAACAGTAAGAAATCATCTGAAGGGGGAAAGAGCAATGCAGAATGTTATGGGAAGCTGTGTCAGACAGGTTTTTTTTTTTAAGAAGGAGCATTTGAGGAGCTGAGTTTACTTCCTCTTTAAACACTTTGAATTCGTATGCAATCAGGCAAGCCCTTGCGCCATATACACTGAGCAAAATTATAAACACAATGCTTTTGTGTTTATCCCTATTGCATGAGCTGAACTCAAAGATTTACAACTTTTTCACAAAAGGACTATTTCTCTCAAATATTCACAAATCTGTGTTAGTGAGCACTTTTCCTTTGCCGAGATAATCCATCCACCTCACAGGTGTGGCATATCAAGATGCTGATTAGACAGCATGATTATTGCACAGGTGTGCCTTAAGAAACTCAAGTCGAGTACGTTATCCCTATTTGTGTTTTCGTAACACAAATATTAAAACGAGTCACATATACCGCGTTCCCGAACGGACTAACGTATGCTTAAGTTTCACAAATT
>BLSH010413241.1:591222-603154 GCA_018402905.1 Glandirana rugosa | reverse complement strand
TTCTTATATACATCTCATACATGTGTACTCCCAGCATTCTTCCTATATACATCTCATACATGTGTTCTCCCAGCATTCTTCCTATATACATCTCATACATGTGTACTCCCAGCATTCTTCTTATATACATCTCATACATGTGTACTCCCAGCATTCTTCCTATATACATCTCATACATGTGTACTCCCAGCATTCTTCCTATATACATCTCATACATGTGTACTCCCAGCATTCTTCCTATATACATCTCATACATGTGTACTCCCAGCATTATTCTTATATACATCTCATACATGTGTACTCCCAGCATTCTTCTTATATACATCTCATACATGTGTACTCCCGGCATTCTTCCTATATACATCTCATACATGTGTACTCCCAGCATTCGTCTATACATTTCATACATGTGTTCTCCCAGCATTCTTCCTATATACATCTCATACATGTGTACTCCCCGCATTCTTCTTATATACATCTCATACATGTGTTCTCCCAGCATTCTTCCTATATACATCTCATACATGTGTACTCCCAGCATTCTTCTTATATACATCTCATACATGTGTACTCCCAGCATTCTTCTTATATACATCTCATACATGTGTACTCCCCGCATTCTTCTTATATACATCTCATACATGTGTTCTCCCAGCATTCTTCCTATATACATCTCATACATGTGTACTCCCAGCATTCTTCTTATATACATCTCATACATGTGTACTCCCAGCATTCTTCCTATATACATCTCATACATGTGTTCTCCCAGCATTCTTCCTATATACATCTCATACATGTGTACCCCCAGCATTCTTCTTATATACATCTCATACATGTGTACTCCCAGCATTCTTCCTATATACATCTCATACATGTGTACTCCCAGCATTATTCTTATATACATCTCATACATGTGTACTCCCAGCATTCTTCTTATATACATCTCATACATGTGTACTCCCGGCATTCTTCCTATATACATCTCATACATGTGTACTCCCGGCATTCTTCCTATATACATCTCATACATGTGTTCTCCCAGCATTCTTCTATACATTTCATACATGTGTTCTCCCAGCATTCTTCCTATATACATCTCATACATGTGTACTCCCCGCATTCTTCTTATATACATCTCATACATGTGTTCTCCCAGCATTCTTCCTATATACATCTCATACATGGGTACGCCCAGCATTCTTCTTATATACATCTCATACATGTGTACTCCCAGCATTCTTCCTATATACATCTCATACATGTGTTCTCCCAGCATTTTTCCTATATACATCTCATACATGTGTACTCCCAGCATTCTTCCTATATACATCTCATACATGTGTTCTCCCAGCATTCTTCCTATATACATCTCATACATGTGTACTCCCTGCATTCTTCTTATATACATTTCATACATGTGTACTCCCTGCATTCTTCTTATATACATTTCATACATGTGTACTCCCTGCATTCTTCTTATATACATCTCATACATGTGTACTCCCTGCATTCTTCCTATATACATCTCATACATGTGTACTCCCTGCATTCTTATTGTATATATCTCATACATGTGTACTCCCTGCATTCTTATTGAAGTGTATAGGGCAAGAAATGTGCTGCAAATAATGTGATTTCCATTGCCATGCGATTCTGTGGGAAGTCGCACAATAGTGTACAGTGGGTCTAATGTTATTTCCATGGCTGTGCGGTGCAACAGCAAACGCAGGAAAACGCTTAGCTCCTGTTCTCTCCGGTGTTTGCTGTTGCACTGAGATTCCATTATTCTCTATTCTCTTCTTGGAAAGGTTCCTTTGCTGCTTCAGTGATGTTGCAGCACAATTATAGCCTCATAGACTTCAATTGAAATGCATTAAAAACACCTGTAAAAAGGTACTTGCCTTTTTAGTGCATTTTTCCTTCAAAAGATGCACTAAAACATCAAAAACATGCAAAGCTGCACTACAAAAACGCACAAAAACTGCATCATGCTGCAGCTGCACTAGTGTGTATGAAGATGAAGCCTGGATCCCCACCTGAGCATGCATGTGTGTATTTTTGTTTTATGGTTTGTTTGTTTTTGTTGCTGTTTTTAGGCTTGAATGTTTTAGCCAATGGATGTAGCTGCTGTTGGGCTGAAATGTTAACAGCAGGCATTTAATGGAATGATCACCTTTGTGGACTGTAGCCGGGCCTCTCAGTGAGCGGATCGCGGCTTGTGTGGTCAGTTTTAGTGACTTGGCTGTCTTTTGCTGTACGGCAGATGGTACCCAATCACCTTGCATGGATCAACAATTGTGTCTGCAAAGTATACTTAGATGGTAAATATCATGGCAGGTGTCAGTCCTCAGGAGTCCTTGCTGCTTGTTCTACTAGAATATTCTCCGTCTGTTTTAGTGAAATTCCCATTTGATTCGTCTTCAGCTTCTATAACTTGTGCATCCTTCCTGCTGGTCTGTGTTGCAGATTTTACAAGGCAGACTAGTGGACAGACATGGAATAGCAGCTTGTTAGGTGCTGATCTGCTGGCTGCAGTCTGTAGTAATATACTGTAATTACCCAGGGCAGTGCTGCGAGGGATAATCATGTCTGTCCCAGATGACGGATTCTTTCATACATTATTATCTACAATTTAAGTCTTTTTTTTTAATTTTTTTCCTAGTTCCCCTCCCTTTTTATAATGTGACATCCCAGGGAGCCTGTCCCCCAGGGCACATAGTTTCATACATAGGACAATGGGTCTTCCAGAGGTCTTCATGCCCACTTCAGGGAATCTTGCCATAGGCGCCTATTAATGCAAAAATGAACTGAATGAGCTTACTTGTTCTGTCCGTCCGTACAACAGAAGTCTCTTTACAGTAATGAAAGGCCTGCATGTGCTCACCAAGTAAATCTCTATCTACTGTATAAAGAGGTCAGATCTCCTACATGCTGTCTATATTAAATGTAATACGTGGAATAAATGTGCTAATTACCAAGAATTCAGGTATAACTGAAGGCAAAAGCTTTATGTTTTGGATGGAGTGGAGAGGGGTTGGAGCACCTGTCAGGTTTTTATTGGCAGATTCACCATTGTCTTGTTAAAGCTCCACTCACATTAGCTTGTCTCCAAATTTGAACAATTTTAGTGCAACTTTGATCCCACGTCACATTCTCTGGACCAAAGTAATGTAGGCACCTTTTCAAAGTCGATGCGACTTTAAGTTGTTACAATTTGAACAGGTGCTATTGAAAAGAATGGGCTGCGACTTGTCATGCGACTTTGATGTCCAAAGTTGCATGACAACGCACTATTTCCTGTACAGATGGCTGTATGTTTAAGTGGTTGCTGAAGTGACCACCAGCTGGAACCGAGAATAGTCTGAGAGAGTGATGTCACCAGCACACCAAATTTCCAAAATTGGTCCAAAGCTTAAGGCCCTGTTCATACTGATGCGACAGTTGCTCTGACTTTGGAGAACTTGTTGCATCAGAACTCGGACCCCTTGCTGTGCAATGGAACCGTTCTAATCGGTGTGACTTAAAAAAAGGTTCCTACACTACTTTTGGTCTGACTTTGGTACGTCTTGCATGGACTTCTATTAAAGAAGTCACATGCAAGTCATGCCGAAATCACACAGGGGTCCGACTTCAAAGTTATGGGCAGTGTGAACCCGGGCTTAATCAGCAATCACATTGTTACAGCAGATGGCAAAGTTTCGGAGATACGCAGGACCCCTTCGTCAGGCATGTGACATGGCAGGACCCCTTCGTCAGGCATGTGACATGGCAGGACCCCTTCGTCAGGCATGTGACATGGCAGGACCCCTTCGTCAGGCATGTGACATGGCAGGAACCCTTCGTCAGGCATGTGACATGGCAGGACCCCTTCGTCAGGCATGTGACATGGCAGGACCCCTTCGTCGGGCATGTGACATGGCAGGACCCCTTCGTCGGGCATGTGACATGGCAGGACCCCTTCGTCGGGCATGTGACATGGCTGGGCCCCATCGTCGGGCATGTGACATGGCTGGGCCCCATCGTCGGGCATGTGACATAACCCCCATTACTCTGTCTAAAATGGGAAAATAAAAGTTTGCCTTTTAGTTCTACTCTGTATTGATAGGTATTGATGATGGGCAAATGTGCTTCTTGGAGACAGTTACAATGTGTACTTATTGCTGTGCTAATTGACTTTGGATGTTTGCCTTGAAGCTCCGATTTATAATCCGGATGTAAATAAAGAATATCTTGCGTCTAAACATCAAAGACAAGCAGCCTGGTAAACACAATCGTTATGTTCTCAGTGTTTTACAGCATGTACCGAGAGATCATTACATTCTGTGTGGCATTGACTGATAAAAGTTTGTGCTGTGTGGCCCTGGACAGACATTCGTGCCCATGCACCTGCACAGATGTCAAAGTGGGAGCAGCGTCTGCATCCGCCCGGCCACTGCGTCCCAAAGGGATGCATGAACACCTGTGCATCCCCATGCAGGTAAACACAGCCCTGGCACAGGGTATACATTGACACACCCCGTGTGAACAAAGCCTAAAGGTTTGCTTTGACAGCACAATTCATCTCGGTGGATGTGAGGTTTTCTATCCATAGAGGTGTAGCTGTATGTTGCAAATGTCCCAGAGATACGGAGATATTTCGGCTAGATAAACACTTTCTCACATGAGTCATTTTCTGCCGTACTCTATAACATGTTATTGTGGGTACCGGATATTGTGCAGGGTAGGTGTTGATGCAAATGGAAAGCAGAGACTTTACATTAGAAGTACAAAGGAAGTATCACTGTATTCTTTATAACAGTATTTAGCAAGAATAATTTTTCTTGTATCTCATCTTTTTACTTTTGTGCTATGATTATTTCCTTCTAAGTGCCCATTCACACCACATGCAGTGCTTTTTTTTCTGCATCAGAAATGCATGGAAAGTAGGTTATATGGGGTCCAATGGCATATTTCACAACGGTGCGGTGTGTTTTCAGTTCGAGAATAAATGATAAATTACATTAAAAAAAAATGAAAAATCGCACCGAACCCCAGTACAGTGGAAAAAAAAGGAAAAGCATCTGGAATGTATCCGTAACGTATTAAAAGCGCGCATGCAGAAACCCATCCGGAACGGATCTGGAGGACAATTTTGTGGTGTGAATGGGCACTAAACACACAGTTTCTGGGGTGAATGGTCCTTTATACAGGATTTATATAACGCCAACAGTTTGTGCGGTGCTTTACAAAATAAAGGCAAACAGTACAGTTACACTGTAATTCAAGACAAGCAGTTTAGGAGGACCCTGTTTGTAGGAGCTTGCAATCTAAAGCTGCAGCAAAACCCATGACAAGGTGTATGTTTTGAACAAGGCCTTTAAGGCATTTTGCATGCCCTGGAAGTTTCACGCGCTGCATTTAGCCTGCCATACAAGTGAATGTATGGCAATGCTCCTTTGCTTCAGCGTTTATGCATGCATGTCCGGCATTTTTCCCGTGGTGAAGATCAGGGGTGTGCTGGCAAATATACGAATAGTATATTTCCGGAACATGTGGCTCGCTGGGCGTGGAAACTCCCCAGGAAAGTTTGTTAGGCATTCAAAACACCTTTTAAGGCCCCTTTCACACTGAGCGGATCCGCTCAGAGGGGTCCGCCAGCTCTGCAGGAGATCGCTCCGATGATCTCTGCTGAGCCTGCTGATGACAGCTCCGTCTCTGTACTCTGTGCAGGGGCGAACCTGTCAGCTCCCCGCTCTCCTCTATGGGGAGATTGGATGGAAACGGGATCCGCCTGTCTGTTTTCATCTGATCCCATCCGATCCGGTAGGTAGATAGATGGGTGAACGTATACGTCCATTTTGAGCGGATCGTATCGGATGTCAGCGGACAGATCTCCACTGACATCCAACTGCCCATAGAGGTCTATGGGTGGCCTGCTCGGATCCGTCTGAAAAACTGACAGACGGACCCGATTGGTCCGATCGTGTGAAAGGGGTCTAAAGCCCAGTGTGCATGAACCCTTACAGAAGTCTGATGTTGAGGGATGTTGTTTGTGAATTTTCTGTTGGTAGTCTGTTGTAGATAAGAGATAAGAGTTAGTAGAACAAGCGGTGTCTGCAGGACACATAAACTGCACTCTTGTGTAATGTGACTGTTCATGGATAACACTGGGAGTGGGCTGAGGAATTCTTAGCAAGGAGAATGACCTCCTGGAAACTTTTCCAAATGTTCTAGTTCCCAGGATATATTTCTTTCACTATTCTTGTACTACACATTTAGTGTGTATCTCCACCTGTAGCCAAGTTCGGTTCAGGTGGATGATCTTTGCAAATAGGCCATTGCCGGATAATGTATTAAGTTAGTGTACTTGGTTTGATATTGCTTGTGACATTGTGTTCATTAAAAAAAAGAAAAAGGAGCTCCACAACTGAATCACCAGTAAGTGCTCAGAAACATACCCTGCCATAAAGTCACAAAAAAGGCAGTTCATCCATGCAGCATGTCATTGATATGGTCCACTTTTTTTAAAGCGAGCCATTCGGTAACTATAAAATTTGCAGAAATAAATCCCAGACATGTCACTGTGTACATCGGCAGTATAATTTTTCAAAAAAGGTCCACCATTTATCATTAAAAAGTTGGCCTTGGCTTCAAGTAAGTGGCATTGCTTTGGTTCAGATATCGGTCTACTGCAAGCAGGAGAAAGCATTTCCCAAGTCTCCTCTCCCCAAGGATATTGTAAGGGTTTGTGCCGACAGGCTTTGATACCCTTTTGAGATCACATACAGGTTGCAATTGACCTGCAGTTGGTCTTTCTACCCTGCTTCAAGCAGGTTTTTTATAAGAATGTAAAAAAGCTCATCAATACAGGCCCTATCTTTTGTAGAAAGGCACAACATGAGAGACTGCTGAAGGTGGCTGATCTGTTGAACACTTTTGTGAAATTACACAAAAGTTGCATAGGCACCAGGATTCATAGGACTGTGTCTTGTCTGAGCCACCATCTCAGTCCAGGAAGTAGATGGTGACCCTGGATAACGCCTGAACAAAGATGCCTCTGTCCATCTGATGAGCAAAGCAGATGAAGTCATTGTCCGCGGAAGACAGAATCATCTCTGCCTTCAGTAAATCCAAATCGGCTGATTCATTCTGCACAGCCACCGCCGCGTATTGAGGGCCATCGTGTAATCGTCAATAATGTGTAAACAGCGGCACGGCCATAACACATTGTTGATTGTATATCAGGCCTTAGCAGTAACGGCGGTCAGTAGGGTCCATGTATGGTGTATGAAAACGTTCTTGGCCCACAGAAAACATTTCTTGTTGGCAGCAAGATCCTGTGTAAATTTATACAGCCATGTGAATGAGGCCTAAGTGCCATTAATAACAATGGAGTAAGTTTCGACATGTACGTCATGTAGTTCATATTCATTTAATAGCTCCAAAAGTACTGTGAACTGCACCTAATGAGAACGTCAGTCCACATTTTGTGTTTTCTGGTTTAAAGGGCTTTACTAAAGCTGATCTCCATGGTGATCCTTCATTTTAGGTTTGCTATATATATAGTGAGCTGTCTCCTGGAGCCATTCAGCTCTATGGTGAGAACCCTGATCTCACCTCGGGGTAAACAGATCAGTTCCAAGGACTTGACCTTTTGTCAGGACAGTAGAAGTAGTGACTTTGCAAAGTTCCTTTGACACTTGCAAGCTGTGTTCTCTCCAAGTAGTGCCGGCTCTTATCTGCAATTCAGTTTCCTGTTTATACACAGACACATTGAATTCTTGTATGGAATATTTCATTGTCTTATTAGATAATAATGTAGCAGCAGACTTCCTTTGTGGTGAGACATTGGACACATGTCCTAGGGAAAACTAGGTGGATTTTCAGTGTGTTAACATAAAGCATGCATATCCTGTGTTTAATCTGACTGCACATACTGTGGAAGTGACTGTAACCCCTCGGCGGTGATGAAGGTTTATAAAACCACTCTACCTACCTGGCTTTTTAAGAACAAGTACAGCAGAAGATCAAGGTGCTGTATTGTATACACTCAGAGAACCAGTCCCATTTGGGTTTATGCAAGATTTTCATTATTCAGAGTTATTAAATGTGTACAGGTCTATACCAATTTAGTTTTTTCCTTTAGCTATTTTAGGTCTATGTGCGCCGGTTTCAGAATGAAATAGAAACCGGTGCGAGTGTTATTCCTATTTACCAAAGGAATCGTGGCAATTTCATTTGGGAAATCTGCCGCAGAACGCCATCAGATTTAACCTGGCATATGGGATGTAAAATGTCTGCCGGTAACCTGGCACACGGCTCACATACTTCTCTCTGCTTGTGCAGTGAACACACTGCTTGGGCAGGGCCTTCATATATGCAGAGAGTGCTCCTTTCCATAGCTATTAACCTGGACAAATGTAGGGGATTGACCACCTTCCTTCTCCTCTAGTTTTCCCTCAACTGAAGGGCAGGGGAGAGTATAGGTAGCCAGAGCATGCCGCTCAAGTGCTTTGGCGCGGCATAGAAAATGTAGCAGATCGCTCCTAAAACCAAAGGACTTTTCATCCCCTTTGTTTTCATTTTAGAAGAGTGGCGCAGGACTTATGCCTGCCCCACTCTAATTCTCCCCCATGCTCATGAGTCTATGGCTTTGACATGTGTGAGATCAGGGAGTTGATAAGGCAGACATTGTCGTATCTTTGACACAAGCTGGTTCATTTAGTGTAATCTAAAGTTAAAATATTTTTTAATTAGTAGCTCTTTCCAGTTAAAATTAATGTTTAATTTGCTTTCATAAGACATGACTAATTTTTAAGACCTATGGATGCAAATGCATCTCTGGTACTCCTGAAAAGCAGATCGTGTTCAGAATCCCTCATAATTTCAGATGGAGGGGTGCCGTTTAGGAAAGCAGTAGTGAACCAGCATAGCACAAATACCCTAACCTACAGTGGTATGTATGTGTGTAATTAATAAAATATATACACACACACACCAGTTGAATTTAAGTGTACTAGAACATAGAGACTAATTATAATTGGTACAACCTACCAAGCTTTCTCCCAGGTGTTTTCTGTATAATTCCATTTGCTTTTGTAGCTTCAGCTTTTTATAAATAGTCTAATATAACACGATTTCTGAAAGAAAGCCTGGTAGAGTTGTCTGTAGCAACCTTTTACATCTTTCTATTGTCTAAAGTGCATTAAAACTAGAGAGTGCAAAATCTGGTGCTGCTGTGAATGGTGGCCAATCAGCTTCTACCTTCAGCTTAGACAAAAAAAACTTGGAAGCTGATTGGCTTCTATGGAGAACTGCAACAGATTCTGCACACTCCAGTTTTAGTAAATCAACCCCTCAGTCACTTGTCCGAATCTTCTTACTTGTTAGAAGTAAACTGCAGTTCAACAAGCTTTCCTTTCAGCTTTTAGTTGGAATAAGTTTGAGTTGAGCATATGCTGCTTATAGGATATGTCCAACCACAGGCCTTTGTCCTCCTTGAAAAGCCGAGACAATACAGACTAGTGCTATTTACTCTCTTCACATGGCCCACATTTCAGTTTCCTGCATTTAGTATCCAAGTAACACCTGCTTCTAATCTTTGTTTTGCCTTTGATTTGTATGGGCTTGGCTTTTAGGTGGCAACCTATCAGCCAGAACAACAAAAGAACGTTCCGAGGTTCTAGTAACTTGTACCAGCCTTTAGGATCACATGACATAGGGGCTCCATGCCATGAGGCTGAACTAATTGGCTACCCTCTTGGCAGCAGCACACATTTATATGAGTTATTAAAGGCACGTACTTATATTTCATGCACACTTCTTATCTCTGTGAAAAAGCCGTGTGTGTGGACTGAACTGCTTTAAAATCTGATGCAATCATTGAATCCTGACCGGTATGATGTCCTTATTACAAAGAATGACTCCAAAAACTCGACTGTTTCCACATTTGTACATAATGTCTTGCTGGATAGACTCTGGTTCATCAAACCCATCACGCAAGTTGCCTTCCCTAACCTTTCTTTTTCCAATTAAGGGAAGATGGGCTGTGTTGTCATTGAGTAGAATTGCCCAACTGGATGTCTAAGGCACACTATAAGGCTAGTTTCACATCGGCGGTCCGATCGGACCAGCCATTGTTCTCTATGCAGTGGTGGATGTCAGCATTTGTACCCTGACACTTGCTGGCTTTCGATCCCGTCCAGCAAAAACAAACGGATGGGGGACATGGACCTTTCATCCACCTGCTCAGTGGGAATCGGCGGAGATATTCCCTTCTGAGTGGGCGGATAGGCGTTACGGAGTCTGCCCCGTGTGAAAGGCGCCTAAGGAAATCGGAAGAGCGATCATCTGGTTTTCCTTGAGGTTTCACAAAATAGAACCAGAGGACAGTACTAATTGTACGAAAATTCTTGAATTTTTTTTTTTCGTTTGACGTAGGAACGTTGTAGGTTGTTTCTGATCATGCGTAGTCCTTCGTATCCATTTTTTTTTTTTCTTGTACAAAAACAGGACACCTTAAATGAAAATTGTTCTGTTCAAGTACTAGATAAATTTTGGAGTTTGTCTCTTTGGAAATTTTCATTTGGAAAGTGTGAATTGGATGTCGAAAGTTGTGTACACACTATGTGAAAATATCGGCCGCTCGCTCCTCGTATGGAATTTTTGTTCGTGTGTACCCAGCTTAAATGTTGTCCACATATTAATGGGTTAGGAACATATTCTAGAGATGCACCGATACCAGTTTTTTAAGACCGAATATGAGTACAGATGACTTTTTCTCACGTTCTTAATTATACCAATTCCCGCTACCTATTTTTATTTACGTTTTTAACTTCTTTACTTCACGTATTTGCTGTGCAGGTTTTGACTGCAGGATTTCACCCCCCTCCAGTGCAACTTTGTTAAGCAGTTCAGGTGCGAATTGTGAAACTGACAATGAAACTTGCAGCAGAACCATGCTAAAAACCATACTGGACTCTTTTTAAAAGTGCGCTACAGCTGACTTGAAGGTACCAGTTTTACTATCGGAGCATTTGCACTAGCACAAGTAATCATGCAAATGCTTAGTATCGGTATTGGTTCAATATATTCTGTTCGCAAAAAGCTCCAGAAAGGTTGTTTTCCATCATAAGTTGGCTCTAAATAAAGATAAAATGTTCCCCATATTCAATCTCTTACCTTTAGCTATATATATATGGTAGAATTGCATTGTATTCTAGGGTGTTTTATGAACTCTGTACCAAGCAATTGCCATTGCAGGTCCCCACCCTGTATAAATGGTGTAAATTTGTTTAAACCTTCCCTTTTAGAAATTCAACTTCTTCAGAATTAGTTCTTGTGACTCCGAAACACTTTTTAGAAGCACAAACTTTAAGAAACTTGACATTTATTCTACCTGGGGGCAGGAATGAACATTTTAATTACTGTATTGCATTCCCATCCTTGAAACATGCAGATATTGTTAAATGGGTGTTTGAACAGAGATGCAATCTAGATCAGGATGGCTGCACTAAAATATGCAGGCTATAGTCCCAACCATGTGGAATGCTGATTTCTACAAGAATTGCAAAATTAAGCTCCTTAAAGAGGAAGTAAACCCTGACTGGTTTTACTTCCTCTTTATTACTCTGCAATGTAAAAGCATAATGGGCTAGTATGCATTGCATATTAGCCCATTATTTGGCACTTACCTGCATTGGAAGCCAGCGATGTCCCCGCTCCAGGCCGCATCCATCTTCCACTCCTCTCCCTTCCAGGGCCGCAGACAGCGGCTCTGTGACTGACCGGAGTTGCGTGACGTCACTCCCACGCATGCACGTGGCACAACCACAGTGAGGAAACGGCAAATGTTTCTCAAGCGGCCCTGAATTAACAGCCCATGTGAAAGGGCACGGTGTCAGTCGCGTTATCTCTCCCCCCCCCAAGCAAGCATTTTTTTTTTTTTGGT
>BLSH010413241.1:559629-581622 GCA_018402905.1 Glandirana rugosa | reverse complement strand
TTTTTTTTTTTTTTTTTTTTTTTTTTTTACCTTCACACATAGAATGCATTAAGGTAAAAAAAAACCTTGAGCCTTTTTAGAGCCACTTTAAGGCTAGATTAACGCCAATGTATTTTTAGTGCTTTTTGCATTTTGCAGATTTGCACTGCAGTCCATCTAACATGGTTTCCTATGGAACACGTTCTGCAGTGCAAATCTGCAAAATGCATAGGTGTGAATCCAGCCTAAGTTAGCCATACACATTTTGAATGTCAGCTGATTTCTGCTGGCCCTGTGTGTTTTCCTTCCAAGTTTGTTGAGCGAAGTGTTGCTGACAATAGATTACATTTTTGTTGTTGGGTTTCAGATACACTTTTTACATTTGTATTATTTGTTTCATAATAAAGATCTTGTTGGGAAAATGTGCTTTGTTAGTCCGTCTGCTGGTTTTGCTATGTATTGGTGGACTGTGTGTCTTGGTACAGGACACTGATAGATCCTGCTTGTGATGCTGTGTTACACAGTTTTCAGTACTTATTTGGTATTCATGGTGTTCAGTAGTCACAGACCCCTGCTTCAGACAAAGTCATTGGGGGCTTGGTTCTTTTTTCAGCTGGGATGTTTTAGGCATACCAGGGCTAAATATAGAGTTCTCTATGTTTGACTAATATGGAAAGGGACAGTATATTGACTTTAGCCTATCTTGCCAATAGAATGTACAGTAGATATCCGGTCTTTAGCACTAAACCAATTCATAAGTGACAGGGCAATGCTCCAGCTGCCCATATTGGCAATATTTCATCAGTTGTATGTATTGTTGCAGAAAAAACAATTTAAAATTTGCAATTTTTTTTTTTACTCTGTATAAGATCATGCCTTTTGAGCTGCTTTGCAGCAAACTAAATGCCTCAGGGGTCTGCCATATTCTTCAGCATTGTACTTGTTCATGTCCTCTACAGACGTGTTCCCTTTTATTCTGTATATTACTTAGGAACAGGGACATCACCGCTGTTTGAGGTTATTGAATAACAAAATTAGCCCAACAAAATGTGCAACCGGGCAGGGCTGAATGAAAAAAAAACTGACCGCTCAGGAGGAGCTACTGTACTAACAATCTGATGTTAGTACACCGATCTCCCCTGCTGTTCTATTGTGTTATGACAGAACACACACTGGTCAGCGCCGATCGGGAGGCAGACCTTTTTTGATCATGCTCCTTCGACAGAAGCCGGCCCGACTCCAGTACACACGGGCCGAATGTCGGCCAATTTCTATTGAACAAGCCGATGCCGTCCTACGCTCGGCCCATGTGTACTAGGCTTTACAATGGATCTAAACTCAAGAACAAAAATGAAATGTATTGCAGTTACCTTTCCTAGGATGAGGTGGCTGAATTATTTTTTGGTTTTCACACTTTTCACTTGATCTGCCAGGGTATACATCTTCTCCTAGGGTGACTACTGTACTGTCTAGAAGGAGCAGCATTGTCACCCTAATGCAGGTCGTACACTGAGCAAATTTCTTTCCTGCAACCCGGAGTTGAAGGAAAGAAATTTGCTCGATTTTCCCCCATAAACACTCAATGCTGGCAGAAGAATCCCTCCTGCCGAGCCATTGCATTCTCCCGCTGGGAGAAGACAGAGATTATTGCTAAGAGCTATACCAGCCGCTAGCAAAAAAAAGTGCATGTAAAACCTGCCAGGCTGGTTGTAACCAAGTTGAGCAATCGATCAACTTGGTAGAGTCAGCTTGCCCATTCATGCTTCGAACCGTCTATGGCCAGCGTAAGAAGGATGTTAAAGACTATATAACACCACCTCTCCATAACCTAGGAGGGAGGTGTTTTGTTAGTGAAGATAGCTGTGAACAATACTAACTGATTACTGTCCATAGAGAAAGAGAGCACTCAGTTATCAGCTCTCAAGATATTTGGTTGAATTACATTTTTTTTTTTTTCAAACAAATATAAGGGGGAAGATAACATTGCCCATCATTGCCATTCGCTGACCCCACTTGTGGGCTTAAGTTGGGGGTACACGGATGGAAATTCAGCCTTTTCAGTAGGGACCTGCTGGATTTTTATCTGTGTATGGCCCTACCTAATCAACATAAGTTATTCAGTCGATCAGATTTTTTTTTTGAGTGGGTCTGTTGGAAAAATGTCATTGGATCAGTCGCTGCAGCCAATCAGCAATGTTTTCTGACAGCAGAGGAGTCGCAATACCCCAGCGGGGAGGATTCCTCCAGTGGATGGGGAATGTGTGTGTGTGTGTGCGTGCGTGCGTGCGCGCATGCATGTCCCAGTAAAAATGTTGTTTGCTTCTATGAACACTCAAAAGCACAACCCACTGCATATTTCCTCCTTGCATGCTGAGTTGTATTGCAGTTCCTCTAAATTGTCAACTCCAACAGTACATTTCCTAAGCGGACTGTATGTTGTTCACTCCGCCTTGTATGACTTTCTTGCATTGAAGCATGTGACCTCTGTAGTCTTCCAGAAGGATTTCTCAACTCGTGACCCTACAGCTGTTGTGTTTTTTTTTTTTGTTATGAGATGCTTAATGTTCTAATGTCAGATTTATAAATAGATGCAAAAAATTCTACTATGGCAGCCATTTATTGGTGATGAACCCTTGAACCCATTTTTCTGAAAGTGTAGCCCCTCTTTAGAACCAAATCTACAGGAGCCAGGCAACTAATAATAAGCAGGACGTAGTTATGATGAAGTGGTTGTGAACCCTCACATAAACCCAATGAAGTGACTAGCCTCAGGTGATACACAGAGATTAAACAAATCCTCCTACATAAGTTATCTGCAGTGCTGACTTTTAAAGCTTTTCTGAGAGTTCAGAAAAAGGGGGCAGAGAGCTGAAGTTACACTCTGCAGAGCTCAGTGAGGAGAGCTCTGAATGCTGATTGGAGGGAAGAGACACCCCCCCTTCACACAGCACACAGGAACAGAGCTGAGGCTGTCAATCATCTGTAGGTCCCTCCCCTGTCACCATTTTTCTCTTGGTTTCAGGAAAAAATGTCAGAAGTGATTCATACTGATAGCAGAGAAATAAAGCAGCAGACAGAAATGACACTCATTGCTCTTAATTGAGACAAATACACACTATAGAGGGATATGCTTTGTTCATGTTTCATGTGTGAGATTTACAACTGCTTTAACATAGAACGAACGGCAATACTTTTTTTTTTTTTCATTTTTGATCAAATAAAGCTGGCCATAGATGGATCAAATATCCAATCGGTGTGCCGCCGTCCCTGTTTGACAGAAGTTGGTTGTGCTGGAAAACTTTTGCCGACCATTGGCTGCAGCCGCTGATCAACAGCATTGTCACAGTACAATATGCCAGCAGGGGGGATTCCTCCATCCACCTCGCTTGTGGATGGAGCATGCTGGAAAAGATACGAAAGGGGTTTCCAAACTTTCTAAACAATGGGCCAGTTTACTATACTTCAGGTTTTAGAGGGGCTGAACTGTGGCAGTGAGAGTAGAAAATGTCCTGGTGTCTGTAACCATGCCCCATCATTGGTATCAGTGGGAGGAATAGTGCCCCATCATTGGTATCAGTGGGAGGAATAGTGCCCCATCATTGGTATCAGTGGGAGGAATAGTGCCCCATCATTTGTATCAGTGGGAGGAATAGTGCTGCCCCATCATTGGTGTCAGTGGCAGGAATAATGCCTCATCATTTGTATCAGTGGCAGGAATAATGCCCCATCATTGGTATCAGTGGGAGGAAAAATGCCTCATCATTTGTATCAGTGGGAGGAATAGTGCCCCATCATTGGTATCAGTGGGAGGAATAATGCCTCATCATTGGTATCAGTGGGAGGAATAATGCCTCATCATTGGTATCAGTGGGAGGAATAGTGCCCCATCATTGGTATCAGTGGAAGGAATTGTGCCCCACCATTGGTATCAGTGGGAGGAATTGTGCCCCATCATTGGTGTCGTTGGGAGGAATAGTGTCCCATCATTGGTATCAGTGGGATTAATGGTATCCCATCATTGGTGTCAGTAGAAGAATAGTGTCCCATCATTGGTGTCGTTGGGAGGAATGTCCCAATGGCCGGATAAAGTCATGCAAAGGGCCGCATCTGCCCCTAGGCCACAGTTTAGCGCCCACTGATACACATGCTTAATCTATGTGAGGATATTCAGAAATAAGGTACGAAAGTAGAGTGTTTTTATGGCACACGTCATAAATACCCACAACGGGTACCTTTTATTGCTTGTCCATTACTTCCATATCATTCGCTCTTGTATTTGTCAGTGTAATTATGAAGGAACTACGTCTGTGTGGTTGATGTCAGGCTATGGGGTCCTGTATTTCCTGTATGGTGGAAGTGGCGTTTGTTCTGATGCATGTTCTAAGGATACATAACGTGCCAAAAGTGATGTAAAGTGTATAAAATGGTGTTTATTAGTATCACAGTTTAGAAGCCAGCTGCTTTGTCTTGAGTTCAGGTTCAGGGACGATATGGCTGCTACTCCAATGACTGTCCCTGTGGGAAGGTGAAAGTGCAGGCCTCGGTTTATATATATTTTTTCCCCTCTCCTTATTAAATCCTCTCAGAGGATGCCTTGTCCTATATCTGCTCCTTTCTGTCCCTGAATCCTCTCAGTACAGTGTGGAGCGGTTTTCCTGAGGAAAGAGTTAATGTTCAGAGCTGCCCTTTCATGTCCCGCGCACATGCTGAGGTCTTTGCTTCACAGATGTTTCAAGAAAATATACATTTTACAGAACGTGTTCCCACGCTTTAGTGTACGGCGTCATATTGCTGTCCGTTACCACTTATCACCAGGGATCACTGCAATCCTTTTTGTATTACAACATACCCCTTTCTACATGGAATTGTCAAAAGAGGGGCTTGTGTTCTAGTTTACTGGTATATATTCTTGCTGGCTGAATCACCAGATAGAAGATAAGAAAGCCTAAAAAGGAAACGAATGCAGTCATCCTATCTAAGAATTTGTAAGCTACAGCATGTTTGCTTTTGGGTTTAATACCACTTTAAATGTTTATATGTGGGGAAAAAAATGGAAGTATAAAATATATTGAAACCCCCATAGCTTAGCCTTTACACATGAGGTGACCAAATAAATGGTCAACTGATAGAAAACTGCACAGATCTGAGGATATCCATTTATAACAGCGGACGTTGAACATAGCGACGGATAATGGAGGAGGCATTCGCGGTTTCCAGTAGTATACAATCCCTCAGTATTCATGGAGTAATATTCTTAGAGGTCTCATATTGATCTATAACGAAATAATTCAACTATCAGCCTTTTACCTGGTGGGTAAAAGTCTGGAATCTAGTCCATGACTAGATATCAAAAGTTATTGGAGCCTATGGGAAGTAAAGGAAAGGGGTGCTAAAACAAAGTGCAAGTGTTTTCTCCCATGAGGAAAGACAAGGGAGGTGTAGGGGAACAGTATAGAGCAGCCTTTCTCAACCTTTTCAACACTGAGGAACCCTTGAAATAATTCTCTGGTCTCATTAGTGTGATGGTCAATGGGAAGAATGCTCTCTACACTTGTGGTCATTGGGAAGAATTACCACCTTACAGATAGCTTAAAAGATCAATGGTATCAGTGGGAATTTATCTGAGAAGTAGAAATTGACCGTTGCTCAAGGAACCCCTAGCAACCTCTGGAGGAACCCTAGTTGAGAAACCCTGGTATAGAGCAAGATGATGACCAGATATCATTTATAGGGAATGTTCTGTGAATATTGAGAGGTGGATGAATGGCAGATCCCCCCCCCCCCCCCCTCCATTCACAGAACTTGTTGCATTCCGTAAAAACAATACAATGACTTTCCTGAATGGAGGAGAGGAAAGGAAAGGGTGGGTGGTCATCAGGACCTCTTCAATGGTAGAGAAATTTAACCCTACACTGCTTGAAGTTCAGTAATGTGAAAAGGAGCTGTCATCCCTTCGGGGAACATATCTACATAAAGGAGCAATTGGCAGGAGGTTGGATACACTTCATTAGAAGTGAGTAATATTACTGTATCTAAATACCAGAAAATATTTAACTATACTTCAACATAAAACTTGTTGGTGGAAATGGGATGGGTGGCAATCTGTGTAGCAGGTAGATATAATAGAAGATAAGGTGTGACCACTATGAGGATCACCTCTTGGTACAAAGCACTGACTGGTAAATTGGTTGTAAATCTTCAAGGTTTTTCACCTTTATGCATTTAAGGTGAAAAACCTTCTGTGCTGCAGCTGCCCCCCGACACCCCCCCCCCCCGCCCCCCCTCTTTCTTACCTAAGCCGATCCGATCCAGCGATGTGCACAAACGCAGTGGCTCCAGCCACTGTTGCTCTCTTCATTGGACAGATTGATAGCAGGAGCCATTGGCTCCCGCTGCTGTCAATCAAATCCAGTGACATGGGAGTAGGGGGCGGGACTGAGTCCCGCTGTCTGTGTCAATGGATGCAGTCTGCAATGGAACGAGCCTGCACAGGTGCCCCCTAGGAAAGCGGCTTACCGCGAGGGCACCCAATAAAGAGGAAGGGCCTGGAGCGCTGGCGGGGTACCCCAGAAGAGGATAGGGGCTGCTCTGTGCAAAACGATTGCACAGAGCAGGTGGGTATAACATGATTGTTATTTTTATTTAAAAAATAAATAAAAATAAGAGGGTTTACAACCCCTTTGATATTCAAACCTGGGTAGCTTCATTGTTTATTTTGTAAAGGATCCAGTGTTGAGTGCACACTGTATGCTTATGCAGCGCCAGCTCTCGGCACCCACTATGTTTGAGTGGATTATTCGCCACCCATTATACACTGTAATCGGTGTGCGTTACAGTAATGCTTGGTAAAATGTTTTTGCATGTGTTGTGCATTCAAGTACAGGGATGGTTTTTGGAGGAAATGGAACACCTGGAGGAAACCTGTAAAACAAGAAGAATTGACTTCTTCCACGCGTTTCCATTGTGGTAGTTGAGTCCAGAATTTAATGCTGCAACAGAATGCAAAACATGTTTTTGAACACAACTTTTCTAGTATTTATCCGACCAAATAGCCAATTAGACTTTTTTATTTAATCTTTTAATAAATACTTTGATTTTCGCTTAGCTTGGTGAATGTGGTGAAATTTCACATAAAAACGGACAGGCGCCAGAGCGCTTTACCTGTCCAGCAGCTGCCTGTTCCCGACAGCGGTAGGGGGCAGTGTGGGGCACATTTTAGCACATCACACGGCTCCCTTTTTCTTTTCTTTTTTTTTCCTTCTCACTCAACTTTATTTGACATGTATAAAAGTACACTTTGGTGCAGCTCCATGCTGTGTTGCAGTGTGAATGGGAGACAAAACTATAGTTTTCTGTGTGTCTTTGTAGTGATCAGCGTTTTGCAATGCAGTAAAAAGCAGGGCACCCCACATAGTGTGAGTACAGCCTGCAAAGAATACCAAAAATATTAAATTATTCCTTTTAGTAAATGAACTCAGGTCTTCAGCTTTGATTTGTAATGGGGCTTGGTAAAGAGAATTGTACAGATAGCTAGTGGAAATCCTAAAGCAGAGCACAAATTAAATGAAATTAGAGACTGCATGTGCTTGCTTCATCTCTAGTCTCCGTAAACCCTGCAGTGATCTATGAAGATTATGGTAATCTGTGTTCTGTGCTGAATTTGTGACTACAGTGTTTACTGATGAAATCATCATCCAGATTCCATCTGGGGCCCCCGTGACATTGTCCAGAATCCTTCACTGACACAGAAGAGCCCAGATCTTGAAGTCAGAGGAAGGTGGTGAAAGGAGTTTACTATAAGACCTCTGTTATGGAGGAAGTGGCTCCTTTCACTGCTCATCTTTTCTGCAGAAATTTCTCATGCTGTAACCTCAGTAGAGGATTTGCTTTAAGTTGCATAACTAGTAATAACACCACCGTAGGGTGGTAGAACGAAGTGACCATAACAAATGTTTGCACTATTTTTTTTAGCGGAGTTTGGGTATATGAACTTAAAGTGGAACTACAGTGTATCTGAGCACCGCAAACCAAACGCTGTTTAATTAATCTTTATTATTCAAAGTAAGTTCCCCATCCATCCATGTCTCCATACTTTATTTTGCCAAGAAATCACTGAAAAACACCCTTAGTATTTCTGCCCGTGGCCATCTTGCGTAAGGGCAAATGATTCATGTAGCATTTACTTACTGGAATCCATCTGCCCTTAGATTAAGCATGTAGGCAGGAGCGTGTGCTTAGCTGAGAAAGCCATCCCTCCTGAAGACTCCTGGGATGTATGACATCATTTGCCTAGGCCTGGAAACCAGGAAGTAACTGAAGGAAAGTAAAAAAAAAATCAAATAAAAGTTAAGTAAATATAAAATATACTTTCCTACCTGTTTTCCTAATGCTAGCAGCATAAGGATTACAAAATAGTCAATGTTTTTTGATAGCGTGAAGCTCCACTTCCAGAAAAAAAAAAGTATTTGAGGATAAGCACTATTTAAAGAATATTTATGGGTCTAGCCTACATAAACCTGAAAGAACAGAGTAAATCCAAAGCGTTGAGTAGCCACTCATCCAACTTGGCATGTCATAGTTGAGGAGGCCTGAATGAGGTGGTGGTGGGCACAGACCTTGCACAGCTCCCATTGACTATCTGTGACAGCAGATTGCATAGATGGAAAATTATTCTAGCTGTTTAGGAGATTGGCTTTGGAGATTTGGAGATCATAACTCCCTCAGAAACTATAGCTCTTTTTTTTTAAGGTTGAACCTTCTCACTGCCGCAAATATAAAGGGCATTGCAGAGCCCTTATTTAGACATTAGATTGTTACTGGATAGGGCAGTGTTTCTCAGCTTCTTTTTGGTCAAGGCACCCTTGAAAATTCTGCACAATCTCGAGACATGCCCGCTTCTAAAATGTAAGAATAACTAAATGAACTTTTACATTGTGCAGTAACATGCACACACATGAGACACCCAAAATTTAAGGCGATTCACTCTTCCAAAGCAAATACACCTTTTGCACGCTGGTACTGACTAGTATTCCAATGTTTCTCTTCTCCCTCAGTTTTTTCCCTTACTGAGCTATTGTGTGACCCCAGTGGTGACGAAGAGGAGTAGGAGAGGGGCAAACAAGGATGCTGTGTAGGCGCTCCGTCTTCCTTATCAATTGATGACCTCATTTGTTGTCAGTGGCTAGAAAGTTGTAATGGTTCACAATGAAAATCTGTGGCTTTGTGTAACTAAAAGGCAGGCTCTGTCCACCTGCTGGCTTGTATGTGTTTTTTGGGCAATTTTTAGGCATTTCGCCAAGGCACTCCAGAAGAAACCTATAACCATTGGTTGAAAAAAGGCTGGAATAGGGCATGTATGTGGATTGAATAGGTTGCTACCTTTGACAGAAGTCTACCAGTGTAAAATAAATAAATACATTGGCCTTTACTGGTAGCCATGGCTTCCGTAAAAGCTGATTAAAATGTGGCCATTATTCCAGAACAAACCAAGTGAAAAAAACGCACTCTAGGGTGTTCCACAGGGTGGATAAAAATCGATTTATTAAAAAAAAAAAAAAAACTTTTTTTTTTTTTTATTTAAATTGGATTTTTTTTATTTAAATCGATTTTTTTTATCTTTATCAAATTTATTTTAATGAAGTATTTTTGGAGTAAAAATCCATCTAAAGATAGTTACCAAACTCATGCAATGAATGCAAGCTGAGATAACATGCACTGCATTGATGCATTCACACAATTTCACAGTAACTGAGATAAAACAAAGTTCAGGAATATTCCTTTATCCCATTGGTTTGTATATTGATGTACACTACAAACTGTATGATTGAATCTGTTCTGATATCGCTGTTTTACTAACCTGACAGCTTGTTATTCTAAATAGGAAACCTTCATTTTGTTTGCAAATATTAAAGATTCTAACAACGAGCAAGAATGAGTCCTTACATTTAAAGAGCACCTGTCATTTCAGATCCATCATGGCAGCACCTGTTAGCGGGCGTCCAATCACATGCTGCCGCCACATCCCTCACCTTGTTGTCACTGCCGCATCACCAGCCATCCCATTAGAGTGAATGGGACTGTCTGTGAGTCAACAGCGGATCAGAGGAGGAGCCGCTGCAAGACAGAGATGACAGTTGCGCTTTAAAAATTCTGATCTCAAATCAAGCCTTTTTACTAGTGATTTAAATTGACTTGATTTAAATCAAATCCACCCTGGTGTTCCAGTTTTCTAAAATAATCCCATAATCTTTTCTCAAACATCGAGTGTTGGCAGCCCTAGATACATACCTACAGCCACTGATTTCTAAGGTGCTCATACGTTTAGGTCTTCAGCACCTGGGGAGGTACAGCATAAAATTTAGGTGTATTTCCCTGCGCAGGATCCACAGGCAGCCAATAGAAATCAATGGCTGTACGTGGATATTTGCTTGTACTTGCATAAATATTCACACAGACATATGCTCTTGCTCCTTCGTTTTCACACCCACCATTCAGAACTTGTCATTTGAGGACACCATAAGCTAAAAGCTTCAGCATATCTGCCCTCATATCAGGAAACTAGTGAAAATGGACTGTATTAGAACTTGTAGTTCCTGAAGGGTTGCAAAAAAACCCACAAAATTCACATAAGACACATCTATAAATAAATGTAAGATAGTGTAATGCAGCCTTTCTCAACCTTTCAACACAGAGGTACCCTTGAACTAATTTTCCGATCTCTGGGAACCCCTGCTAAGGATTAAAAATCTACAACTCATGATACATTAGTGTGATGGTCAATGGGAAGAATGCTCCTTACACTTGTGGTCATTGAGAAGAATTACCCCTTACAGATAGCTAAAAAGATCAATGATGTCATTGGGAATTTATCTGAGAGGTAGAAATTGATCATTGCTCAAGGAACCCCTAGCAACCTCTGGAGGAACCCTAGGGTTTCATGGTACCCTGCTTGATAAACCCTGGCGTAATGTATTTCTGGTTTTGCTCATGTCCAACCTTCTCTCTGATAGTAACAACAAAGGATCAGGAGCGTTTCATCGGTTCATTTAGGGTGCTCCCCCCAGTTCTGGTTTGGATGCACTCTGCAACAAACGAATACCGGTAATTCCATACTTCATGTGTATTGTGGTATTTTGTTGAAGAAAATCTCCCCAGTGAGGCCACCTCAGCGTGGCGTCATTTGACTTCCTCACCAGCTGGACTCCTCTCGTTTAATGCAGCTGAGCTTTACAGCCAGGAAGCTTCTCATGTTATTTAGCAATATTAAAATGGTTTCCTCTTTCTTTCGAAACGTTTGACGGAAAAGCATCATTTCTGGGTCTGTGCCTGCTTTGCTGTTGCTTGAACCCAAGGTTACGAGAACGGAGTTGGCATAAGCGGATGTTTCACACAGACCAGGTGTTTGTGAGGCCCTTTATTTTCCACTTTGCAAAATGGGGAAGTTGTTAACCAAACAAAACTTTTTACCCATCCAAATTAAGACCGCACCATGGCATTAACGTGCTTTAGTTAGTACATCAAAATACGAGCTATGCAGAGCAAATCCTGCAACCGGCAAAAGCTAACCGGCTTGGCCATTTTTTTATTTTTTTATTTTTTTTTACTCTTTTTATATATGTTACTTCTTTTGGCATATCTCCTATACAGGGCCCTCTGTGGCAGTGACCGCCCTCCTCCTCCAATTAATCTGCATGGTTAAGAAGTGTTCTTTCTGCTTGTGACACCTGCAGCAAATTATGTAACAGCCGTTTCAGTGAATAAGGAGCATATCTGAGGCTGATTTAGAGTGATTAGCAAAGAAAGGCCTGTGACAGGCTCTTGTTACTCTGAAATCCCAGGCAGCTGTGACTCCTCCAGCACAGCAGTTCAATTCCAGGGCACCCCTCAAATACCGAACATGCTGCAGCACAGCTCTGCCTGCAGTGCGATAACACGGCCATCTGCGGGGCCAAACACTCTTGAGAAGTGTCATGAATATGTCTGATTAATTGTTGAGTCACACATAAGCCTTCTCGGGAACACTTCATTACTTTTGTTCAAGTCTCATAATGCCATCAAGGTCTGTTTGACATCTTTCAGTTTTTTTAATAATGGAAATGTTCAGATTATTACTATGAAGGATATACTGACATACACATTAGCAGTGGTTTTATTCTTTTTTTTTTTTTTTTTTTGTTACATAGTCTTGTTGAAAAAAGTCACTCACAAGTCCATCTATTTCAACCAAAAAAAAAAATGGAAAAATGATATATAACCATACAATCCCATATACATAATCTTTCACCCACAGTTGATCCAGAGGAAGGCAAAAAACACCCAGCAAAGCGTAATCCAATTTGCTATAGCGGGGGAAAAATTTCCTTCCTGATCCCCCAAGGGGCAATCTGATTCACCCTGGATCAACTTTACCTAAAAATGTTAGTACCCAGTTATATTATTTACATTAAGGAAAGAATCCAGGCATTTTTTTTGCTTTTAAAGCAATCTACTGTGCTGGCCAAAACCAACTCTGGAGGGATTCTATTCCACATTTTCACAGCTCTAACTGTGAAGAAACCTTTCTGTATTTGGAGATGAAATCTTTTTTCCTCTAGACGTAGAGTGCGCCCCCTTGTCGTCCTTTGTGATGACCTTAAAGTGAATAACTCAACACCAAGTTCACTATATGGACCACTTATATACTTGTACATGTTGATCATATCCCCCCCTTTAATCTCCTCTTCTCAAGAGAGAATACATTCAGATCCTCTAATCTTTCCTCATAGCTGAGCTCCTCCATGCCTTTTATTAGTTTGGTTGCCCTTCTCTGCACTTTCTCCAGTTCCCCGATATCCTTTTTGAGAACTGGTGCCCAAAACTGAACTGCATATTCCAGATGAGGTATTACTAATGATTTGTACAGGGGCAAAATAATGTCTCTATCTCTGGAGTCCATACCTCTCAATACAAGAGAGGATTTTGCTTGCTTTGGAAACCGCAGCTTGGCATTGCATGCCATTATTAAGCTCAGGGCCGGCTCTACCAATAGGCGGAGTAGGCGGCCGCCTAGGGCGCACTGCCGCCTAGGGGCGCCTGCCCACTGTTGATCTGTCACTGGCTACTCTGCATTGTTTCATGTAAAAACTGACACTGTCTGACTGAGATAATGAGATTGTATTATCACATGCCATTTGCAAATGTATATAGAAATAGTAACTGATATGCCAAATATCCCCCTCCGCCCCCACCCCCCGTGAGGCTATGGGCACAGGTGAAGTTGTATTTGATGGGCACAGGTGAAGCTGTATTTGATGGGCACAGGCGAGGCTGTATTGATTGACGCTGGTGAAGCTGTATATGATGGGCACAGGTGAGGCTGTATTGATTGGCACTGGTGAAGCTGTATTTGATGGGTGCTGGTGAGGCTGCATTTGATTGGCGCTGATCAGGCTGCAATTCATTGGCGCTAATCAGGCTGGGCAGAGAAAAGGGGGTGGAATCAGGGGTGGAGCCAAGGGGGGCGGCAAAATGAGGTTTCGCCTAGGGTGTCAAAAATCCTTGCACCAGCCCTGATTAAGCTTATGCTCTACCAAAACCCCTGATCCTTCTCCACTATGGATTCCCCCAGTTGTACTCCCACTAGTATGTATGATGCAAGTATATTCTTAGCCCCCAAATGTATAACTTTACATTTATCAATATTAAACCTCATTTGCCACATAGTCGCAGTGCATTGAGGTCTGCTTGTAAGTTGAAGACATCCTGTAAGGACGTTATCCCAATTAGGCCAGTTCACATCACAATTTCTGCCCCATCTCAATTTAGTACTTGCATTCTATGTGTTTTTGATGCATTTTGTGACATTCCAAATGCAGAAAAAAATGCAGCATGTTCTACTTACACTGGAACGCACTGCACCGGTGTGAAATAGGGCAATTTGAATCCTTGTTAAACACTGTGCATTTTTTTTACAAAATAAATATACACTGGACTGCATCTGGTGTGAACCACCAAAGCATCATTAAACCATTTTTTCAGTCTACATATATAAAATGTTGTAATCTCTGCCAGGTTTTTATTGCTCTCCCTACAGGACTGATGGTGAGGGGAAAAACAAGATTTTGACTTTATGCTGGAGCGGTTGTTTTTTTAAAATTTTTTTTAGAGTGCAGCAAAATGCAACACATGCATGTTAAAGCGGAGCTCCGACCCCCCCCCCCCCCCCCAAAAAAAAAATAATCAAGTCGACAGCTTCACATGCTGTAGCTGCTGACTTTTTTAATATTAGGACATTTACCTGTCCTGGAATTCAGCGATGTTGGCACCCCAGCCGATGTTTCCATCGGCTCTCTGATGCTGCCACCGCCACCATTGCCTGTAAGCATGCGTGAAGTGTGCTGCGCTTTCTGAATGGGGACGAACTTCGGAGTGACCTCGCCGTGGCGAGATCTCTCAAAATTGGTGATGGATACCAGTCAAAAACACCAGTCCGCTCCCCCCTGAAAGCTGCCAAATGTGACACCGGAGTGGGGGGGTAGATAAGCGGAGTTGGGTGGAACTCCGTTTTTAAAGCACAAGTTCACCTTTGTAACGTGTTACAGACCTCGAATTCTGTTCATGCCTGCACATACGGGAGGTACAGGCATACAGTTGACCGAGGAGTCTGCAGAAGCCTGCCATTGCACCCGCAGTCTGCTCATAGGGGTGCAATGCCTTACGGGCTGTAGTGTAAACAAACGAGTGCACAATTTTAACCTGCAAAAAGATGTGCTTTTATTTTATAAAAGGTGAGCTTATCCTTTAATGCTGAGCTGCAGAAAGACTCCTTTGGTACTTATTGAACTTGTGTGTCGGGATGCCATTCTAAACCGAAATGGCTTGCAGTGCAGCACAGAGTGTCGTGCATTGCCGTAAGATCTAGATCTAAAGGGGACTTAAATATGTTACCAGCAATGTTATTGCGTATTTTAGTTCTCGTGCACACGTGTGTATGAAGAAGTACTCATTAACGCTCGTATAGCATTTATGATGTGGTTTTTTTTTGTGCTTTTGAAGCTTCAGAAATGCTTGATAAATGACCATGAAACTTTTTTTTTACTGGGGAAGGGGAAGTGATTTAGAAGAAATGATCTGCTTTGAGGTGTGGTTAGGTTGTGGGGTGACAGCAGACACTTTTGTGAATTCTCTGCAAGATGGATTCATATATTTTGAGTCTGGCACTTGACTTGGTCCAGTTCAACTTTGCTGACACAAAAAACGTTGCTACTGACAGTAATTCTCCATGTCTCTGCTCCTGCCTGGTGCAGTCAGTATTGATGGCTGGCTTGATGCCTCTGCCCACACATAGAAGCAAATTGAGTTACCACCACACGGCGGCGGCTCTGTACAACCAGGAAATAACTGGAGCTGCTCTGTTCCATCTTTATATTATTTCCTAGTGCATTTTGGGATACAGGAAGCTCCACTGCCTCTCCCACATTGCCCAGCTAACACGTTATAAATGCCTCATGAACGTGACATGCTGCTTAATTTTTTTTTAATTCTTTTCGTTATTTTAAAATAATTAAGTGGTACAAAACAGAGCCTCTGGGTAAACAACAAAACAAACTTCTCTAATTATCCCCACTCAGCTCAGGAGTACACCGTTAAGAAATACATTTTGAAATAAAGAAAAATGGAAGGACGTCTGTGTTATCCCCATACCCTTGATGCTTGCTGCTTAATTTTTGACACAACACAACACTACAGCTTCTGTGTGAACAGCACTGTGTGTAAAAATGCTGAATAAATGCCGCATAAACGCATGGCATTGATGTATGTGTGAGCAAGCCCTAAGAGTGACATGATTATTGAAATTTTATTTTGCATCATAAATAAAGTTTTTTCATCTCTCCACAGCATCAGTGAAAGTTTCCTGACGGTGAAGGGTGCTGCTTTATTTCTTCCACGAGGCAATGGCTCGTCTACTCCAAGAATCAGCCATAGACGCAACAAACATGCAGGTAAGACGGCTTTCTGCGTGATGTACGGTAATTGTCGGCTACAAGATGGCCTTTTTTTTTCCAGTAAGCCAGGGATGGTGCTGTGTCTAGAAAAGGGTTAGCGCCACAATATTGGAACGTTTCGTGACCATGTCCACAGTGCAAGAACTAGTTCTGCAAGATGATTTTGCTGCTTGTTTTCACAGATAAGTTGGTGTTTCAGCCTACCATGAATTATGTGGTGTGTTTGTGACATTCATCCTGTATTAGCGGCAAACATGGTGGAAAAATACTATGGAACCTGTGCTTGAGGCAACCAATAAATGCTTTCCCGGCATTGTTCTCTGTATTTTCTTTGTATTGACAAGATCACGGATATAATGCTATTCATGTGCTCACCTGTGTTTGCTTGAAAAAAATGTCCTCCTCTGAGAAGTATAGTTTTTATTCTTGTTTAGATTCTGCTATAAATAGCTGTCTATAATGGATATAATGCATTTTCCACAAGGGAGTGAGCTGCACATTGTCTGCCTTTTTGATACATGAAAAGTTATCTGTAGCGCCATCTAGTGTTCAGTTCTTCGTGAAAATCAAATGTTGCGTTTAATCTGCAGACTTCTCTATTTCCAGTTGCAGTCAGTCATCCTTCATTTTCTAACCTGTTCCAAGGAATCTGTTGTCATTACTTCAGCTTTATCTTATCTTATATAAACGAGCTGTAGTGTTATAAAAAGGTTACTTCGTAAAGCTCGCTTTCTGTTCCAATTTTACAGATTTGCCCATTTAACTTCCCATGCATGCTTTTGCTACAGTGCAGTTCTTCACAATGTACATAATTTGAATAAGCTATCTTGTGACTTTTTTTAAACTAACATTATATACAGTGTAGGTAAAGCAACAATACATTCCTCACGTTCTTTGTGTTAGGTTCAGTTCTGCGTCTTTTCACACAACATATAAACAAAAATTGTACCATGAAGCTGAACTCCAGGCAAATAAACACCAGTCTTTATATTGGCCTTCTGTCGTCCCCTGCACAGCATAACTCAGACTGGAAGAGGGAGGGACAGTGCTAGGAAATGATCAACATATACAGAACAGGAGGAGAGTGCAGATTTGATGACCTATTATAGTGTTGCAACTCTTTCTTTGGCCAATCAGCTAGCTGGAAGTGGGTTGGTGACATTATTGTATTTAACTTAGAAAATGGAGTCACCCTCCTGGCTGTGCTGTCTGGCAGAGGTGCACTAGTCACAACAGTGGCTAGACAGAATTGCAGATCATTTGGTAGTGCAGGCATTTCAGATATGTATTTCTATTGTAATTGTAGCCATTTGCTTGGAGTTCGGGTTTCAGCTGTGTTGCTATATTGGGTAAATCTTCATTTCATTTATTTGATGGGCACTGAGGGATCCTGAGTGTTATGTCCATATGAAAACCTTGGTTAGAAGATTTTTGTGTTGGACACTGTCCTCCACGGGTAAATGAGAATCCCTGTATTCTAATGCCCATGCCATACCGATGATCTTGTGTTTCGTCAGATTAGGCGACCCATCCGATTTGGGAAGGGAAGTTTATGTTCCATCGCTGCCAACTTGGTACACCTTGCACTCGTCTGCAGTAAGGCTACAGTCAGAAGGCGGCAAGCGGACATCTTGTTACACCCACCCAAGCCTTGCATTTCACACTTATTTTTACCAGTAAACTGAGCTTATATAATGATATACAGTATTTTGAAATCCGTCCGACTGCTTTGATGAATTGTAAGAGCAGCGGTGTTCTGTCAGATTAGCAAACCTGTGAGAGCAGCAGGATTGCTGCTGCTTATAAAATTCAACATCAAAACAGTGTCACGGATTTCTAAATACTGTATTTCCCTATGGTCACTGATGTGGGGTGGCTGCTTGACCTAATGGAAGTCATTCCATGGAGTCTCCATCACCATTTAGAGATGCACTGAATGTAAATTTTGGTGTCGAAAATGAATTATTATTATTATATTTTTATATATAATTGTATTCAGTTTTTAAATAAATATTATGCATTTAAATTAATATAAATTTATTGTTGTCCATTATCAGCACCTTTAGCGTAAGAAAAGCTCAATAAAAATGCACCCCTTTAAATTCTATATATGTCTTCAGAATGGTCTGTTGCACTTCCTTTGTGGTGTTAAAAATGTTTCTTGCTGCATTTTTGGTCAGTAAAAAAAAACGCACCAAAAAGGCACCTCCCCGTTGAAATGCCTTGAAAACGCAGCAAGAGTGTATCAATAACGCACCTATGTAACATTTTTGATGCAGTTTTTGAGTCACATGACCTATGAAAAACGCAGCAAAATCACATGCATTTTCAGCGCCTTTATCGGCACCTTTTTCTTTATCTGCAAAAATGCCAAAAACACAATTTTTGCCCGATTTATTTCAGTGCATCTCTTATCACCATTGTGGCATGGAAAGGAGTGTGTATGAAAAGAAGCCTGTGGATCCATGCCATTATCCGCACACTTCCTGTACAGAATAAGGACTATTTCCCTTTCCGGACATGTTTTGTGTGTTCGTTTTTTTATTTATATCTTTGAACAACACAGGCAGTTCTTATTTCAGACATCTTCGGTAATCCAAAGGCGTTTGTGTCGTTGGCAGGCTCACATGCTGTAGGAGCTTGCAGTCTTATGTTTTCATGACGCAATGTTTAGTTAGATCTTGCCAGGTAGATTTCTATGTCATGATAATGAGTAATGAAGTTATAATGACACGGCTTTGCTTCCCATGTTTTCAGGGGACCTCCAGCAACACCTTCAGGCCATGTTTACAGTGCTCCGCCCTGAGGACACCATCCGCTTGGTGAGTGTCTTGTGTACATTCGGGTGCATTGCATCCTTCTCATCTCCTCTTACCCTGTCACCAACAGTGTGGATGACATTCTTATTACCTGCCAGGATCCAGATCTTTCTGCGACTGTGGTTTTTTTTTTTTTTTGGGATAGCTAATATGCCACATTTTATCAGTTAGTATTTATATATTATTGGTATTTATAGAACACTCACAATTTATGCAGAGCTTTGCATGCATTACATTCACATCAGACCCTGCCCTCAAGGAGCTTTTACACGGTCCCATCTTTGCATACATATGATACCAAGAAACCGCAAACTAAAAAACGAGTGATTCGGACTTTAAAGGCTATTGGACCAGATAATTAGTGACATACACATTTTATTGATACAAAAATATAAAATCTAGACAAGAAAACATGCAACATGTATATGTGCGAATATAAAAACAAATGTCATATGTACGTAAAATAGGCCCTCATGGCGTAAGTGAGCCCCTGTGCTTCAACACGTTTCACTGCTCGCGTTGTCAGGACACACGGGGAGATGATGCAGCTGGAGACAGGTCTCACTTGCCTGATGGTCAGCAGCAAACGCACACAACTAGGAGCATTCCCGTCAGAAGGTGGAGTATATAGATTATCACAGGGTTGATATCACTCGTAATTACTTTATGTATGTATTCAGCTTCTTGGATAATCCATATATTCTGGCCCATATAAATGCGCTTTCTCAATCTTCACCCGCTTTGTATTGCAATGGTAATACCTCTTTAAATGTGTGAGTGAGGACGAGCGACACTATTGCTGGCAGGCCAAATTGGGTACGGATACGTTCCATAAGCCACATGGGGGATATATATATCTCCCTATAGACCAGTCATGGTCATTTCACAGTGCCAGCCCTTACTTCTGGGGGAATAGTCATGGACTATTCAAGTTGCAGCGACTTTGAAAAGGGTTCCTGCACTACTTTTTTTGGAATTTTATTTCATTGACTTCTGTTAAATAAAGTTACAAGCCGCAATGAAATCGGAGGTCCAAATCGCACTGATCTGCTGAAGTAGTGCAATCTCAAATCTGCATTAGTGTGAAGCGGGGCTTACAGTTCTTCATAATTACTAAGAAACTGTAATAATTTTTCATTAGTCAAAACAAAATGTCACGTGACATTAAAAATAGTTATCAGTAATTGGTATCAGTGAGTACTTGAGAAAAAAGACTGGTATCAGTGTATCCCTAATGTATGTAAAATGCCTTCTTTTTTTTCCCCCCCACATAATTTCTGTTCTCAGCTCCATAAGGGGCTTGGAGAGGATGGGGTGGAGAAACAACAATATACATTGGTTTTTCCAGTGAATGGCTGTGCGGTGCATTTCAGCACAAGTTTGACCATTGGAGGACAGGCAGGCTGTGCTCCTATTAAAGCCAGATAACTGACCACGCTGGGAGGGACCTGCTCACATGCCTGGTGTGGTCAGTTTGAAATAGGAAAGCAGGGGGACTGGCAGGATCACCAGGGATTTCACACAAAGGAAGCAATACAAAGGGAACAGTAGACTTTCTCATAAAAGTACATGGTACAACAAACACATATCAGGAATATGAAATGTTGGGGTAACATTTTATGTTTTTTTTTTTATTCACGTCAGACAAGTCAATTACAAGCATGTGCATTGTGTCGTAATATACACATTAAAGTATTACCTTAGACAGATGATGCGTCTCCTAAATAGATTACTAATTCAGCTGCATGTGGATCTTAGAGTTTATCATAGCCTAATATTTAGGAATCTCTGCCCAAGGGGTGTACACATCCAGAAGATACTCATATTAAATAACAGGCTTTGAAGTTTCAGCCTCACGTGGGAACTTGTATTGGAGCTGTCACTGAGAGCTGCCCAAGGTTATTTAAAAGCTGCAGAAGACTGCAGGACCTGCCTTCATTGTGCACCGCACCCATTGGGATTTTCCTGCCGTCTCCTATCTTTACAAGACAATGTTCGGAACCAGTTTCATTATGCGTTAGTGTCTGTTTTATGTGCGCAGTATACATGTTGGCTCTCACCCTCTTTCTGGAATAGCTGTCGTGATGCTTATCTTGCTTTTTTTTTCTGATAGATACTGTACATGTTCTGGAATGATGTGAAGCAGCAGTACACAATATTGATGGTGTTGGGGCCTGTTCACACCATATGCAGCCTTGCCCAACGCACTCCCAACTCATAGACAAGGCAATTTGTGCACTGAAAAATATATAGGACATGCACTATTTTTTTTTTTTTTTTTTTTTTTTTGCAACTCAGTACACCACATCGCAACTCTCTGCAGTGAATAAAGATGAATAACATGTCACTTTGTGACAGTTTGATAAAGTTGGAAAAAAACGTAAGTTGTGTGATGCATCATTTATAATGCAAAGGCACCGCTCCCTTCACAGTTCACACCAGCAGCTGTGGTATAATAACCAGTGGTGTGAACAATCCCTTGAAGTGTAAATGGCAGACACATATTGTGGCCTAGACCATTCTGCAATCTCTGTTCACTGAAAGCAGGAGAGCACACAGCATCTAGTCTGGTGTTCTTAGAATATGGCATTTTTCTTTCCTTTTTATATGCGATTCATGCCCTGATCATTAAAATAAGTGCAGGCTGCTTATAGTCAAATGTCCCCATCCACACACATACACACTACATTCATGTACCCAGTCTTAGGCACACACATGTAATGCTGCCCACTTCTATGTGCATTGTACCGGATAGCAATGTAAGCACATCTCTCTTACCTCTGTTCTCTATAGAAGGGAGCTTCAACTACTTTGAAAAGGAAGTACTGTGCAGGGAAAATCCCACGTCTATCTGTTATCTACTTAGTGGAGACAAAATTATTTTGTATGCTGAAATGTATTGTTTACTTGAATTTTACAGTATTATACAGTTTCTGCATTCCTTTATGGTATTTTACATAGAAACTTTTTTTTGTTGAGTAAAAGCACCCCCCCCCCCCCCTCAGAAGTAAAATGGGAAGGTCAAGGTCCAGTCAATAGCATAACTTCGGTTTTCGTCTGTACTTACATTTTTTTACCGTAGGTAGGTGGCGTTCGACAAAATCCAAAATTTTTTCGTACCAAACCGTCTAACAACGGTACAGGACGATCGTAAGATTTAGCAAAGTATAGGAACTCCCCCCCCCCCCCCACGAAAATGAGTTGTTTTTTTT
>BLSH010413241.1:528474-543817 GCA_018402905.1 Glandirana rugosa | reverse complement strand
TGGGTTGAGCGCAGAAGAGAAAAAAACTGCTAGTGTGTACTTGGCTTAAGAGAAACCAGCTGTGAAGCATTGTGTCCCGCTATCCCCCCCCCAAAAAAAAAGTAATGTGCCAAATGTGGAGGAGCAAGTGCGGAACTTCTTCCCCTTTTGTGTGAAGTTCTGCTTTAAGTCTAGGTTCACACCTATGCACTTTTTACCGCATTTTGCAGTTTGCTGAAATGGACTACAGTCCATTTAACATGGTTTCCTATGGATGTAGTTCACATCTGTGCGTTTTACGGATTTGTGTTTTTTGGAAAGGGTCTGGGACTTTTTTCTCACTGCAGTTTGCGTTTTGCATGCCATAGACTTCAATTGGAGCTGCGCCAGAAATGCAAGTGTTTTTTTTGTGATGCCTTTTTACTGCAATTTTGCGGGATTTTGTAGCGATTTGTGTTTGCATTTTAAATCTGCCTAGCAACAAATCCACCCCCCACCCCCCAAAAAAAAATGAAAAATGTGGTAAAAACCGCGGATAACACATCCGCATAGGTGTGAACCTAGACGAAGTGCACTTGAAAGCATACATCAGTTGCAGAAGCAGACCTCTGCTTCTGTTGTTTAAGACCCATATAATCTAGGTACAGGGCCCCAGCCCATGTGAGCTTTTCTCTAGATGAGAAAGAACGTCACCATTCCAAAAGTCTGTTTCTGGTGCTCATCCTATCGAATTATATCTTTTTTGAGCTCTGACTGCAAGAGCCGGTCTCGCTCTCAAAACTCTCAATGAAAGCATTTTCGAAATGAAGGTGAAAAACTTGTCATGAGTGTGAATTTGATCTTGCTTTTCACATCACATTTAAAAGTACATTAGTGATTTTAGTGGTTCATACTCAATCAAACCTGTGGAGGTAAAAACAAAAATCTGTGTTTAAAAGCAATGTGATAATTCGCACTTCTAGGTAGAACATGGCGATTTTATGTATTGGACTCATTGAATTTCCTGATCAGAGATCCAGTGTCCCAGCATTCATGTTCCTCTTCCCCTGCTGAGTAGTTGAGCTATTTTTTGCAGTGGGTGATAAGGCCTTAGGAATCGAGGTTAAAGGAATGCAAGGACGATTAGCTTCTTTTCAAAGCCATAAATGGATTTGGATGATAGTGACCCGGGAAAGGTAGTAGGGACACATGTCCCATTCTGAAGCAGCCATGAAAACATTGAGGGCTGCTGTCAGAATCATGCAGTGTTCACATAACGTGGGGAATGCACACCTTGTACCACCTGTCTCTGCGATAACACATCTTAAAACATGCAGGGAGTTAACTGCTGTCATTTTGTCTTTACAGACCGACAGAACGAGAACGCACAGAACGCCTAATTAAAATTAAGTTAAGAGAAATTATGATGCAAAAAGATCTGGAAAATATTACATCTAAAGAGGTGAGCAAGACGAGAGTTTTTTTTGTTTTGTTTTTGTGTTTTTTTTTTTTTTTGTTTTTTTTTATATATATATTGAAACATTGATACCTTGGAATGAAGACCATTCTATAAGATTTTTCTAATTCTTTCCATTCCTACAAACGTCAAGTGCCAGGTTTAACTGGGCACTTTGCCCAGGCCTTGCTGCTGCTCTTAAGGAGTGATGGGGTTCTGGAAAAGAACCCTCATGTGGGATACTGCTAACAAGCCTAGTGGTATGTGTATAGCCTCCACTTGGTTATCTCATGCTAATAGGATACTGCACTGTGAGCATGTGAATGTATATAGCTACAATCCATACAAGATTGGTTGGAAGTGTTAACTGATATAGTTTTAAAAGTTGCCAAAATTGCACAAAATTTAAATTTATAGATCGGGCATCTTTAAGGCTAAGTTCACAATATTGTGGGTCTAGGAATGCGTGTAAATCGCACACATTCTCCAATCTGCAGGAAAACCATGCTGCTCTTTATCAGACACGCAGGAATGCCATTGTTAATGACACCCCACTTATCTGAAAAGGTGGTGTGGTTTCTGGGGTGCAAGACGCATGGTGCCAAGGTAGCATGCGATTCTGTACAGTCGCGTTTTTAAAAAGGTTGGTCCCTTACCTCTTTTTCTGCGGTCCCCCCCATAGAAGCTCTTTGCTCCTCCTACTCTCCTAGTGCCTCCATAGCACACTGGTTGCTGTGGGGGCACTTGTGTATATGCACTCCCATGCTGGGCTGGGTGTCCATTGACACAGTGTGGCCCCTTTCCCACCTCACAGGATTTGGTTGACAGCACAACATCGGGAGAAGACTCTAAATGTTGGGGGGGGCTGCTTTTTTTTTTTTTTTTTACTCTAATGCAGAGGTAAGGTAAAACTAATTTTAGCCTTCAGAACCGCTTTAAAAATAATTTCCTGGAATGATATATTTTTACATAGTTACATTGATCCTAGACCTAGACCCTGCTGCTCAAGTGATCTCCACTTGCTGTGCTGAATGGCTGGCCTGATGCATTGTGAACATGGGTCGTCGGCCACTCAACTTTGGCACCATTTAGAGAATACTTTGCATTTTCTGAATGAATGCAAAATGGTCTCTGATTGGATAAGGTGAAGGGTGTGATGTCACCTCTGCACCTTGTCCAATCTAGAATGTTTTGCATTCATTCAGAAAATGCAAAGCATTGTTTGGCACCCGTGTTTAGCAGCCAACCTCCTGTGTTCACAATGTATTAGGCTGCCTGCTCAGCATGAGACCTGGAAGCAAGCAGAGATCACTGGAGTAGCAGTATCTAGGGGCATACACGTAGTAACTATATATGCCCCTGGGGCAGCTTCCAGGGCATATACATAGTTACATTGGTCCAAGCTGGACCAGTATTTCAACCATAGAGTATATGGGTATATCAGTTTGCTAGAAGTCTGAAAAGCAACCCTGACCTCTGTATGTGTTATTACTTCTTCATGAGCCTAACATACTTAAAGAAGCACTTTGCCAAAGTCTTTAAAAATTGAGTCCGCAGCTACAAGGCCGCTGCTACTGAAAATAATACCCGCTCCCTGATTTAAAAGGAGAAAACAGGAAACTTTAATTTCTGCATGAAGCTTTGCATTAAAAAACACCAAAAAAAACTTTTATTGTGATGCTTTCCCTTCTATTAGATCCGGACAGAGCTTGAAATGCAAATGGTGTGTAACCTGAGGGAATTCAAAGAGTTTATCGACAACGAGATGATTGTCATCTTAGGACAGATGGATAGCCCAACTGAGATCTTTGACCATGTGTACCTGGTAAGTTTCTGAATGGTGTCATTTATCCCACACTGTCTGACAGCGATACCTTATTGTGTGTTTTAACACGAAACACAGCAATGTATGTCACATCAGCAGGGGTTAGCACTTTCACCTAGCAGCAGAAGGGTCACTGGTTCGAATCCCAACCATGACACTACCTGCCTGGAGTTTGCATGTTCTCCCTGTGCCTGCGTGGGTTTCATCTGTGCACTCCGGTTTCCTCCCACACCCCAAAGACATGCTGGTAAGTTAATTGGGTCCTGTCTAAATTGATCCTAGTATATGTATGGATGTGAGTTAGGGACCTTAGATTGTTAGCACCTTGAGGGTAGGGACTGATGTGAATGTACATTGTATATGTAAAGCGCTGTGTAAATTGACAGTGCTATATAAGTACCCGAAATAAAATAAATAAAATATTTATGCGGTATCTTCCTACAGCATTTCCCAGAATATTGGTTTGTTACTACAGAAATGTCATTTTTCTTTGTGAAATGAGCGAGTGAAAGCGACTTCCTTTATTCAGAACCTTATGAAGCCATTGATGGGGTTTCTTAATGCTGTGACGTCTAGTAAATTTGGGGAAGTGCTTTCAATGTGTGTGAATCAGGACAGTTGCTGTAATAGGCAATTCCATATGGATTTCCGGCCACACAAAACTATATGGTGTCTGACGTTATTGTAGCGATCTCTGTAAGCACCACAATAAACATTGCTGTACGTGTCGTTACGCCTTACTTTAATAAATCTTATGTAATGAAAATACACTTACTAATACACTTTATACAGTACCAGTACCTTACACCGTTCTACACTGTTTTGGTTGCTGGTCATTTAGCTGGCCCTTATGCTGACTGACAACGCAGCTTGTGTAGAGGACAACAAGGTAAATTCTCCTTGGTGTTTTATATTTTTTGTTGTGTCCTGATTAAGACCCATTGCATTAGACTTGCTGAGGATGGGTGGCCACATACAGAATATAATTCAAATATTCCTGCGTATGGTAATGACTATCTCTATTAAAGGTTTCTGTAGAATTGTGATGGGTTTATAATGTGTGCCTATATAGAAACAAATAGTGGCACTCTTTAACCCTTAATTGCTGCAGAGATTTTATGTCCTCAGTACAAAAGTAAAGGTGTTTATGGTTTTTCTTCCTTTACTCAGGCCCCTTTCACACTGCCGTGACTTGAAAGTTGCGTGATTTTGAAACGTTTTTGATGCGATTTTAGGGAATGCTTGTGTAAACTTGAGGTCTATGGACCTCAACTCGCATCAAAGTCCGACCAAAGTAGTACAGGGACTACTTTGAAGTCAATGTGTCTTGAAGTCCTACAGATATGAATAGTTATCATTGGGAATCATGGGGTACGACTTGTCATGCGACTCTGATGTCCAAAGTCGCAGGAAAAGTCACACAAGCAGGAAAGGGGCCTCAGGTGCTTCTTCTGCACCTGTAGTCTGCCTTGAGATTTAATGATTACAGTGACAATCCTTTTTTTTTTTTTTTTTTGTTTTTTTGTTTTTTTTCAGGGATTACTATTAAAACTGATCTAAATTTAGATTGTCAGATGGGCAAATCTGTCGCTAGCAACAAATCACCAGTTGCTTGTCTATTTCTGTGGAATTTCTCCCTTGCTAACTTAGCCAGCAAGATGTCCCTACCATTGCTTGCAATCAAGGTGTGGCACCAGCTAGAGAGCGATTCCATAGAGCAGTGGTTCTCAACTCCAGTCCTCTGGACAGACTAACAGACCAGATTTTAAGTATTACCTTGGGGAGATGCAGGCTAAAATACTGCAATCACTGAGCAGCAAATGATATCACCTGTGATGTATTTCAGTTATCCTGCAAACCTGGCCTGTTGGTGGGTCCTGAGGACTGGAGTTCAGAACCACTGGTATAGAGGTAAATAGGAGGTACTCTGTTGCTGCCGATTTGGCCCTAGTGGCAGAATTTCTTTTTCAACATCCGCCTTTAGGATGAGCTGATAACTTATTCTAAATCAGTTGTGAATCTTGGCTGGTTGTGCCTTGCTGCTGCTTTCCCAATGTGGAAATAATAATATAATTTTTAAACCCTCAGATGTAGGCACTTTCAGCAGCTGATATAACCCGTTCCTGGATATGCAGCTTTTATATCTTACTACAGGGGTCTTCAAACTACGGCCCTCCAGTTGTTCAGGAACTACAATTCCCATCATGCCTAGTCATGTCTGTGAATGACCGAGTTTTACAATGCCTCATGGTCCAGGTTGGTACAGTGACCACTGGACCTAGGTTTCTGTTTCAGGGTGGCTCCTTTCTCATGCAGCATCCTATGAAGCCACCCTTGCACACAGTGTAGGGAGCTACAGTTCTAGTACCTGCCTGCATCAATAGAAACACACCGCCATGTAGCCTAGGATGATAATGCACTCCCCTGCTCCTCCCACTTCCCCCTCCCTTCTCCAAGTTAAAGCAGAGTACCACCCAAAGGTGGAACTTCTGCTTTAAAGGAAGGTGACCCCCTGACATGTCGCAATTGGAATGTCATTTTTTTGGGGGTGACACCAAGCCGGAGCAAGTGCCGGAGTAAGAATTTTAACAATTGGTTTACTGGGGAATATCTATTTTATTGCGTTCGGTATGTTAAGCCAAAAACACTAAAGGTTTAATACAACTTTAGTGTAGCTTAGGATATGATCACATGTGGGTATTTACCATTTGGTTTAATCTCAGTGTTGGTCTGTGATTGTGTCAAACCCATAGAGATCCCCTCTTTAGGCATGGTTAGGGCTTAGTGTCCCATTAAAGGCACCAGGGGAATATCCCTTTCCATACATCCATACTAAAGGATTTTGACATACAGTAAAGGCTGCATAATATTATTATTTTTTTTTTTTTTTTTTTGGTGAATTGTTGAGCTCAGCTTTGTTTCCATGGCTGGTGACAGAGGACATGATGTAGGCAGCTCTTGTCTTTTCTTCTCTTTGAAATCGTGGAACCCCGTGGCTTGTTTTATCACTTCAGAGAGCAGGAAACAGGGGCAGCATTTGGAAGTAGAGAAAGAGGTTAATGGCTGATGACCGGCTGTGGTCTCTGGGGATGTTAAAAGTGTTTACTCTGCAAGGACACTGATCCACAGGTCCAGTAACAGGAGGAGAATCAAATGCACAGGAATCAGCAGGCTTTGTTGTAGAAGGAAAGATATCTTCAAAGCTGGACCCCTCGGGAGGGGGAATGATTTCTGGCAGGCGCTAGAACTCCCTGTGGGGAGAAGCAGTGCTCTGCCCAGTGAAGTTTGTTCCAAATCTCGCTGCCAAAATCCAAATGGTACCTTTTGGGGAGGGGGGCTGAGTTTTTTGCTAAACAATATTAGCGGAAGCCCTGATATCAGCAAATATGCAGTGACTGAATATTACAGGAACACGTGAGCTTCCCTCCAGCCTTACAGCACAGCTTGGCAAAACTACAGGGAGCTTTTCTGGCACACTTATCCCAGTCTGGGATTTATCTGCCTCGGGGCCATTTTCTGGTTTAGCAGATGAGGAAGCTGCAGTTAAAGCAGCAAGTGCCTCGGAGCAGTCACAAGTCTTAGTAGTAACCTGACATTGGGAGACATTCATAATACAAGGACAAGGCCATTTCTAGGTTATCCATAGGTTTTCAGAAGTAATTGTTAGTGTATCTTTACCTTAAGCCTAAACATTTCCATGCATTAAAGTGGTTATAAAGTCAGGAGGTTTTTTTTTTATCTTAATAGTTACATTCAATGCATTAAGGCCCCTTTCACACTTGTGTGACTTGTCCTGCGACTCAGGACTGCAAAGTCGCATGACAAGTCATACCCCATGATTTCCAATGAGTGCCATTCATATCCGTGCAACTTCTTCAAAGTAGTCCCTGCACAACTTTGGTCTGGCTTTGATGCAACTTGAGCTCCATAGACCTCAAGGTTACACAAGGATTGCTTCAAGTCACATCAAAATTGCGCGACTCTCAGGTCACACAAGTGTGAAAGTGGCCTAAGATTACAAAAAAACTCTGCAGTATAGCAGCGACATAGTGTTCTACGGGGGGAGGGGGGAGCATTCTTGGCCGGCAGAATACCATAGTTACTGCTAGCGGCTATAGCTGCCAGCTGTAATCGCTTGTGAAAAATCCAACAGGCTGGTTGTACCCAAGTCAATCGATTGTATCCAAATTGAACCATCAGCCTGTCCATCAATGGATCCAATCTTGGCTGGTCCCTGCTGAACCAGCTGGATTTTGATCCATGTGAACAAGTTTTCCCTGTTGATGGAAGAAGTGGTCTGGTCTGATGAATCATGCGTTCTTTTATATCATGTGGATGGCCTGGGGGTGGGCATCACTTACCTGGGGAAGAGAGGGCACCAGGATGTGGTATGGTAAGATGGCAAGCCAGGGGAGGCAGTGTGATGCTTTGGGCAGTGTTCTGTTGGGAAACCTTGGTCCCCTGCCATTTATGTGGATGTTACATAACTGGTACTACCTAAATATTGTTGCTGACCAAGTACACCCCTTCATGTAAATGGTATTCCCTGATGACATTGGCCTCTTTCAGCAGGATAGTGTTCCTTGCCACACTGCAAAACAAAAAGAACCTTAAGATGTCTAATCCTCGACAGGTCAGTGCTGTTTTGGCATCAAAAGGGGCTGTTTTGGTTGCTAAAGGGGGGCCCCTCTCAACGTTAGGTGGGCAGTCATAAAGTTGTTCGTATTTAGGGCCCTTATGACTTTATTCAGTGAACTTGCCCACACTGTATGAAGATGCTAATCACGCGATTGGCATAACTTATTTTTTCATATACTTCATATATTTACACAAGTATATGTTCACCTAGTAAAACCAAGGGCTAATATAGACGTAATTGTTGCGAAGCTGTACTTAACAACCCGGAGGATCTTAATCACCATGAAGAGTTTACGTCAGTTGTTGTGTAATGTGTTGGTTTATTAAGCGTTCTCCCCCTGATGCCTGTACCCAAAACTGATGTATAGCCATAAGGGTCAGTGAGAGTCCAGCATGTGTTGTAGATTATGCTATCAGACCTTCCTGGAACCCCCAACACTTTAGCTTGTCCTCCTTACTCCAAAACATGTCAGGACGTTACAACACAGTTCTTGGAGAATAGTCCCTTTTTTTAGGATCAGTGAACCGTACATCATAGAAATGTGGTGTAATCAGTGAGCCTGTCACAAGTATTGCCTCTTGGACAGGAGGAGCGCAGGGCTGTGCGTTTGGTACACTCCAGGATGCAGCTGTGAGCCACCTTCATCCCTAAATACACATCCTGGTGCTTTCACCCAGTCCTTTGTGTTCTTGCTTTGCAAACTGCCTTTTCTCACCTCTCCTATGAGATCTATGAAGACGTGAACTCTCCAAGTGGGGGTGTACCTGGTTTGACAGGTTGTTCCCCCTCCCCCGCCCTGGGAAGGGCTATTCAGAGGGGTCCAATTACAGCATGGGGAATGAAGTCATCTGTTTGCTCTTATGCTAAGGTTCTGTGTGTTGCTTTAGCCTTACCAGTTCTTTTGTCAGATTACATCTACAGAGCTGTAACCCTTTCAGTCTGGAATATAGATATAGGTATTTTCACACTCCTATATGCTGTGATATGCATTTTTGGAGCATGTTACTGCATGTTTTTTTTTGGATTCCATGTTCACACTTTTGGTGCAGAGAGAGAAGCATTTTGAATATGAATGTTGCATGGTGCTGACCTGCATTGGGCCTTTTGTATTTCATCCATAATACAGTGAGCCTGGTTAAAGTTGATTTCCCAGTATGGCTAATGGGCCAATGTACAGTAACTATGCCTGTGCCATACCTGGCGCCTCATGGAAGCTGGAAATCACTGTGGGCTGCACAGTGGCTAAGTGGTCAGCACTTCCGCCTCTCAGCACTAGGGACATCAGTTTGAATCCCAACCATGGCACTACCTGCCTGGAGTTTGCATGTTCTCCTTGTGCCTGCGCAGGTTTCCTCTGGGTACTGCGGTTTCCTTCCACACTCCAAAGACATGCTGGTAGGTTAATTGGTTTCTGTCTAAATTGGCTCTTGTATGTGTATGTATGTATGAATGTGAGTTAGGGATCTTCGATTGTAAGCTCCTTGAGGACAGGAACTGATGTGAATGTACAATATATACAGTATCTCACAAAAATTAGTACACCCCTCACATTTTTGTAAATATTTTTATAAAGGTGATGGACTGACCGAGCATGTCTCCAGACCTAAACACTATTGTGCACTTAGGGGTGTACTCACTTTTGTTGCCAGCAGTTTAGACCGTAATGTCTGTGTGTTGTTATTTTGAGGGGACAGCAAATGTGCACGGTTATACAAGCTGTACTCTCACTACCTTACATTGTAGCAAAGTGTCATTTCTTCAGTGTTGTCACATGAAAAGATTTAATAAAATATTTACGAAAGTGTGAGGGGTGTACTCACTTTTGTGAGATACTGTATGTAAAGTGCTGCGTAAATTGACAGTGCTATATAAGTACCTGAAATAAAATAATTAGTAGACACCGCTACTACAGTGATTGTGGCTGGCTTCCAGGTCCCACACCAAGTGGCTGCCCTGCTGCTTAGTAAATACAGGTGGTCCATCACTCACTAGGCAACTCAGGGTGGAGTTTGTGGGGGGCCTTTCCACCTCTGGGGAACGTTATGCGTTCATTGTGAAAAATGTGAAGTGTTCTCTGAATGGCGTGTATACCAAGGGAGTGAATGACCTGTGTTCACTAAGTGGCAGGGAAGCCACATGGGACAAGACCCAGAAGCAAGCAGCAGATACTGTAGTAGTTGTGTCTACTACAGTGATTTCCAGGTTCCGCAGGATCGGCCATGTATGGCACATATACTTACATTGGTCCAAGCTGGACCAATGTAACAATGCAAACATAGCCATATCTAGAATTCAGCTTTAATGCGCACATATAAAAATGCTGAATGAAAAAAAAAATGGTGTGCGGCCAACTTTAGTATACTGAAGGCAGAAAATAATTGCTGTGGGTCATTGACTGTTCCTGTTACAGACACTTTAACAAATGAAGACAGCTGCGTTTTGTGAACGTGTTCACTAGTCATCTGTAATGTATGTACACAGAGGTGTTGACTGCCCAGTTCTGAAGTGCCGTGACACGAGTAGATTTCTTAAAAAGTGCAGCTTTCCGGACTTCTATGTCCCTTCTTGGAAGTGAACCTCCCCGCTGATTAGATAATTGAAGTGAGATCATAAGCAATTTTCGAGTTTTTCTGTAGTAAAAGACTTGGAGAGTTAACAAAATGTGTATTTATTTTTGCAGGGCTCAGAATGGAATGCTTCTAATTTGGAAGATTTACAGACCAGAGGGTAAGCAAACTGAAGACCAATTAAAAAGTGCCTCATCTTAGGAGAGTTACAGTGGAAGACTTCTGAAAATTGCCCAGCTATAATATAAAATTTGGGTTTTTTAAAAAAAAAAAAAAATGCCTTGATTCCTATGAGGCCAGAGCATGTAGTACTTGTTTAAAGTGCGTCAGCTTGCGATGCAAACCACCGCATGGCCACGCAGCTGCAGTGAATATAACTGTATTGAAATGTCAGCAAGAGAAGGGATTGTCCCAAATGCCACATCTCCCAGAACCCTGTATTAATGGTAAGAGCAGCCTCAGCATAGACTCTGTCCAGGCCATGCCTCCAACGTGTTTTGCCCTGCCCACAGGCATGACATGTTATGGTTAAAAAAAAAAAAAAAGCAACAATGCGATGCGCCGAGATTGGCCCTATGTCCTCCTAGAGCACACCAAGTGCTGTGTGTTTAGTACGGCTCACTAGTGTTGGTGAGCCTTTAGATTCAATCACTTTTATTTTATCAAAGCTCTAGGCTCTTTGTATGGCTGATGCCAGTCAACTTGTGATCAGGCTGCCTTTCAGATATTGGAGCCAGCTCCTGGACCTCTCTAAAGAATTCACTGAAATCTAGGCAAACCTTAAAATAAATAGTGGAAATGCATATGTGAGCTTTTCTATATTTGTTCATCCCAACCTGAAAATCACACAGCCCTGCCAGACTGCACAGCCAGGTTGTTGACCTTACTTTTGTCACAATACAGGTAGGTCTGTTCCCCTTTCGTGTAGTTTGATAGTGGAGGAGCAGTAACAGACTGATGAGCTTATTCTGCTCATATCTGTCCGCATGCTTCTTTTCCAGACGTGAGCTAAAGCACACCCGAGTGTCTCCTAGTCCCCCCCTCATAGTATATAGAAGTTTTTTTGTTCTATAAGGAAGTTTTTTTTAATTCTCATGCACTTTTGTATCTCTTGACACTCCCTCTTAGATTGTAAGCTCTAATAAGCATGGCCCACTGATTCCTACTGTATTAAAGTGTATTGTATTTGTGCTGTCTACCCTCAAGTTGTAAAGCGCTGCATAAACTGTCGGCACTATATAAATCCTGTATAAGAATAACAAGATATATATATTTAGATAGATTATGAATATATAATAAATATATAACACATATAAATTATATATACTGTATAGATATATATAAACCATATATATATATATATATATATTAATACACACACAAAAATAGATATAGCTTATTAATATTTATATATATATATATATATATATATATATATATATATATATATATATATTTGATTTAAATTAATGCATATTCTGTGTTGTTCCTATCTGCCTTAAGTTCAGCTATGCAATGCTGCAGCCTGTGGCTGGACTGTGAAGGAGCAGCAGTGCACTGATGAAGTCATCTCTCCCCTCCTGTTATAAACTATAGAGCCCCAGGTTTTTGTCCTCCCTGTGCTAAGTACAGGCGGTTTGTATCGTGACAGATTCAGGTTATTGTACTGTTATTTTCTGTGACTAAATGGTGATTTTCGATCTCCCTGGAGCTCTGCTTTCATGTCACTGCTGGTGTTGAGCTTCAGTATGTTTTCCTTGCTTTCATATAAATCCTCCAGAATATAGTTTGTTTTCATTATTGTTCTCTCTGCATAATGATGGAATCTGCTGTTTTGTCAAGCCGCAGACTGGTTTGGCTACATAGTCTGTTGTGTTTACCTCGGCTTTGTGCCACATGCAGCGGGAGAAAACCACTCAAAACCTTAGTTTCCTGAATTCTAGCCCCATCTTTTAAGGATTTTGTTATCGCATTCCCATATGGCAGATCAGATTGCTTTTTTTTATACATATGGCAGAGCACACTGCCTGTTTAACAGATGTCTTTTTTGGGGTCCATAACCTTTCACCTTTTGCTGTTGTCATAGCATGATTTGTAATGCCCGTTCCAGCACTTTTAGTCCCAGTTTATAAATGGGTTGCCCTCTAAATATGACCTTTGGTGGATTACTTTTCACAGACAAGTGGTGAGGCGGCAGGTTTTAACCCCTAGAAGGCCTGCACAGTCATGCTGTAATTGTGTGCATTGCAAATGGTTGTGGCACGGCCCCATTCACAGGTTTTGTGGACAGAGGGGATCATTTTTTACTACCATGGCATGTAAACCCCCCCCCCCCCCATATGGCTGCCTTTGCAGCTTTAGGGGTGGCTGTTGGGGTGCAGTAAAAACCTGGCTGAACAGGCTGTTTTGCCATTCCTAACCCCCACCAGGCCTTGGACTCCAAACACAGATTACCTTGTTTAAGATGTTGGTGTGCAAATGGTCACTCTAATATGTCAAATCCATTTATCAATTTTTTTTTTTTTTCTTAAACAGGGTCAGATACATCTTGAATGTTACACGTGAAATTGATAACTTTTTCCCTGGAGTATTCGAATATCACAATATCCGAGTATATGACGAGGAAGGCACTGATCTACTGGCTTATTGGAATGATACCTACAAATTCATCTCTAAGGCAAAGTTAGTACATCTGTTGATAACCTCTGCTGTTTGGGGTCGCTATTGGTGTGTACTGCTATTTTATGTATTAACATGGGACACTATGCCGCGCAGTCTGTTAGACCCATTCTACAGCTGCCACAAAAGAGAACTGCAATCCATGAAAGTTCCAAGAAATTCGTGGCTCAGTTTTTGAGCAGTTTACTTTTTGCCACATTTGAAGTTAATGCTGCTTGAATTTCTTCCAGCACCTCCCGGCTGGACAAAAGTCAAACTAGAAATTGAGCCACCTAAATAATTATCGACCAAACAGTGATTGAATCAGGTTCAGTCACTGTTTGAGAACTCAGGCAGCCCGATGCTATGGCTGTCCGAATACAATAGTAAGTGGATGAGATTCCTTGTGGGCTGAGCCCTAAAAAGCCTAGCTATGTATGGCTAGATTACCTACCTGCTGACCACTCATAGTATCATAGTAAATATACTGCGAGCAGGAGGCAGGTGCAGGCAGAATCACATACATGTATGTGATCGGTCTTCTCCCCGGTTTGGGGCACGCCTGCACTCCCTTTAAACCTGCACAGTACACAGTTTGGCAGCTGATTTCAGCCAGTGATATCGGCTGTGCCCAATCACACAGAGTTCTGGGTTACATATTGTTAGCCATCCAGTTAACCCCTTGATTGCCCCTAGATGTTAACCTTTTCCCAGCTAGTAGTAGTATCATTAGTATAGTTTCAGTGTACGGTATTATCACTGATCGCTGTATTAGTGTCACTGGCGACATCCGTGTCAGTGACCCACCCCCCTCCTTGTCTGTTAGCACCAGTTTGCCCACCACCCTATCACGCTCACACTGTAAGATGCTGATCACCTCCATTACCAGTAGAGCATCATGGCTTTGTAAATTTCAGTATATGAACCATAGTTTATAGACGCTATAGCTTTCACATAAACCAGTAAATATGCACATATACATTTTGGCCTAAAAGTATTAAGACATTTTATTCATTTATTTTTTTATTGGATATGTTTTAGAACAGTAGAAAATAATGTGTTTTGTTTTTTTGGTTCATATAATGAAAAATCTAGTGGTGATCAAATGGCACCAAAAGAAAGCTCTGTGAAAAAAAAATGTAATTTGCCTACAGTGTTGCATGACTGTGCAATTGCCAGTTAAAGTAGCACAGTGCGGAATGGCAAAAAAATAGCCTAGTCATGAAGGGGGTAAAACCTCTACAGATCAAGTGGTTAAAGCTGAACGTCTGTACAGTACTGTAAGCCCTGAACATCCAGTGCTGAGGCTATAGCTGGCTATACACTGTTGATTACACCGGTTTTCATGTATTCTGCTCTTTCTCTGGTTTTTGAGCTTTTTTTTTTTACATTCGACCTTTGGATGTTTTCTCAGAGTGAGTTTCTGTGTCCTGCTGTCATGAAACGGGAGGAACAGCTCTCATCCCAGTGTTGACACAACAGTGACAGGTGTATGATCACAATTTCAAAACGCCACAACACGTGTCTTTGTGTGTGTTTTGCTTTGATGAAACACCAGCAGGTTGGCCGCCTTATGCCCGAGATGCCGTGCAAGCTGCTGTATGTGGAGATAGAGCGCCCCCTAGTGTTGGCTGAGTATAAAAGTGGTCTTGGTTTCTAAAACTGAAGATACAACTGTTTTAGAGAACTGATGGCAGCCACATTCAAATTTGTTGCTGTTAGTTGACTGACACAGGTCTTCCCTCCAGAGAGGTTTGTAAATCTTACCTGGACTTTGAAGGAGCAAGAAAACAAATATTGGAATATCTGGACTCCTTATTTCTCCTACGTTCACTGACAGACGCAGCTTCTTCTTGACTTTGTGGGTTTTATGTTCGTCTTACTAGGAGTTAACTAGGCAGGGAAAGAGTTCAGCTGGCCCCTTACATCCTTTCCTCCTGCCGGGGGTCCCCTCCCCGGTCGACTTGAGAAAGGGACGGATCAATTGAGGATCATTCTGCTTGTATTTTGGGTGTTTCAGTTCTTCTTCGACGCAGACAGTCACTTGCATCCTCTTTATTCCTCAGGTCTATAAGGTTATAAACAAAAGAACGAGGAAGTTTCAGGTCCATTCTAAATGTTTGGAGAGACCTCCCTTCTGGACACAGTCAGTTGATTGTCGTTGTTTAAACTTACACCGACGGTAGTCAAGAGATTTTGTCAACATAGAAGTCAAAATCTTTGGTTCTGGTGAAAATATG
>BLSH010413241.1:502998-522595 GCA_018402905.1 Glandirana rugosa | reverse complement strand
GTGTGTTTTTACCCTAATTGCATTCTCTGCATGAATGTAAAAAAATGCCCCACTAACTGCCCCCCCCCCCCCCCAAAATCCCTAAACACCTTACTCCTGTCAATGATCCATCGCATGTGGCTTGCTAAGGAGACACCCAGGGTAGAGAGAAGCAGGCCACATCTGCTGGGGACCTCAGAGGAGGAGGCTAGGGACAGCTTTGGGCAGTATTGTTGCACAGAGCTGGTAAGCATAACCTCCCTTTTTTATTTAAAATATTTTAGCTTTTAATGCAACTTTAATAATAATCTACATCTGCGTGCATTTAAGGGGTGCTAAATCCAGTAAAATTGATTGTCTAACAGTAATTAATTGGATTCTCATAGTGACCAACTGAACTGTGTGGATAGTTCACAGGTACAGTCTAAAAGGCAGCTAGATTTAAAGCATCGTTTCCCTAAAATAATAGTTACTTAACATTAAGAGGTATTAAACTTCATGATTGTGTTAAATTATGCACAGTACAGAAAATTACTTTTTCGCTAACAGCCAAGCTATCCATGCTAGCAGACATTTGCGGGTTAAAGGGCACTTGCAGTTCATATATAATTTCTCCTGAAAAAAGAAAAAAAAGAAAGGACCAATAAGATGAGAGGAGACCCTAAAAGGTGTTGTAGTTGGGTTCAAATCGTATGAAAGAGCTGAAAAGGGATTAGTAGTGATTTTAATTTACATCTTTAGAGGCTGAAGGAGACTGAAAAGTGTCTGCAACCTAAGTGATAGCTTGTGGACAATATGGAGTTGATTTACTAATGGCAAATAACACTGTTCACTATGCAAGTGAAGTTGTACTCTGCAGCAAAATTTTCCCCAGAGACTAGTGAATGTGGTGAAACTTCACTTAACAGAGAATACAAAAACTCATGCAAGGAAGATAAAAAGAAAATGCATTTTTGCTTGCACATGATTTAATGATGGATGTAAACAAAGCTTAACGTCATTGGCTAAGTTCTGGGGAAAATTCCCTTACAGAATGCAGCTGCACTTGCATGTGAATAGTCTATTTGGCTTCAGTAAATCAACCCCTATGTCTCCACACAGACCTTTAACCTTTGTGTATGGGTGTTTAGTTCTGATTTGATATTGGGAATGACAAAGTATGAAGCAGTGATATACATAAAAACGAAATACCCAGAAGAACAATAGTGACAGTGAATGGGAATGCATATGTTTTGGTTTGCTCAGAGTAGTGCTAAACCTTTCCTGAGAGTGTGTCCAGCTCCCCCAATGAAACGCGTTGTAACAAGTGATATGATATAATTAATAACCAGTCAATTATGAAACATCCATTATTCGTTCCCAGAAAGCTATAAAAAATAAATTGCTATTCAGAATGTACTGATAAGATACTAATTATCTACAGCCTGAATGAAATCTGCTCTCCGTATTACATAATATAGCTGTGCTTGTTTACTTGTGCTCTCCTACAGCTCTGTGCTCAAATGATATTTCATCACGTGATTTTGTTTTAAGTCGAGGTGGTTTAAGGAGCATGAGGGTTCGATCTTGTTACGCGATTAAGGCGAACATGAGGATCCAAAGAACATGTTTAATCTTTCATGAGTTAAGCTAGTCCTTGCCTGCTTCCCCTCTTCTTTGGGTTCACCGGCATTGTGCAACCCATAATCCAGTGGCCACCTGCTTCTCTTTATTTCTGTGGCTGAGATACAGTTCTGTTGCTCAGTCCCAGGGTAGTCCTGCAGCTGCTTGGTTGTGAGTGATTTATGTGTTTACCCGTGACCCACGTGACTTTTATGCAATTAATACTTTTTCTTTAGTTTTTTTTTTCTTTGCATGTTTTCAGTAGATTTGTAAACGTCAAAACAATTAAATGTTTGTTAAAGTTTTTAAATCCTTTAAGATGAATATAAATGACACAATCCCATCCCTGAAGCACTAGCCCAGTTAAATTGGGGGCTGTTTATGGCTTTAGTAGGGGCTATAATCGATTAATATCAGAAGCATTCATTGCTGTTCGCTCATTGGAAAGTCTCTAATGCACAGGCCCAATCCCTTCCTCTCATTAATGAAGGTGATGTTAACCTAGGCAAGACATAGTGATGCATGAGGATAGAAGATGAGCAAAAATTTCTCTGGCCATTGTAGATATCTGCACATCTGTGAGTAGTCTGATTGCTCACTTTCCAGTGGAGGTTTACATGTGTTTTCTAAAGGCCGCCATAGACCAATCGTAATTCTGCCAATTCAGCAGGAACCGCCAAATTTCAATCCGTCTATGGGCTGGCTGGTTGTACTGAATTCGATCCATCTATTGATTTCATTATAACCAGCCTGTCTGTTTTTTTTTGTTTTTTTTTTCACCCGAGCACTGCCAGTGGCTATAGTCGCCAATAGTGATCATTATATGCTGCTAGTGGGGAAGCCTCCCCGCCGGCAGAACACAATAGACCTGCAAGTGGAATTCAGCACAGTCCTTGATGGGGGGGATCAAGCAACCCATGGTTAAAGGAAAGAAAATTGCATGATGTATGGCCTGCCTTAAAGGCTAATTTCACATTTTTTTTTTCTTTTTCTAAATTCCAGCTCCTATCTACCATTATAGCATATATGTACTACTTTTGAAAAATAAAAAAGCTTTCCATTTATTCTACACACACTCTCACATCACTGTCTTCATGGCATTTTAAAAACACTGCTCCATTACTTCTGCCTTACTTCCTGGCCAGATTATAGGTCATGACACAGGAAGGAGTTGACCAGCTGAGGGTAGATGATGCAGGGTGTGTGCTAATGAGATCAGCTGGTCAACTCCGTAATTGATTAAGTTTGTAAGTAATGGAGCAGGGTTTTTAAACCCATGTAGCCAGTGAGGTAAGCGTGTGCAGAATAAATGGAAAGATTTTTTATTTTTGCAAAAGAAGTGCATTAATGCTATATTGGTACACAGGGGAACTGTAATTTAGAAAAAAAAAAGGTGCGCTTAGTATTTAAAGCAGTGTTCCACCCAAATGTGGAATTTCCGTTGGTCAGATCACATCCCCCCCCCCCCCGCCAGGTGTCACATTTGGCCCCTTTTGGGGCAGTGTTGCCAACCTCCCGCAGCATTTTGTACTGGCAAAACATGGAAAATTTGCTGGCAGAGCACATTTTTTACTGGAACCTTGAAAAATAATAGAACTCCTATGAAAAACTAAGACAATTGATATTTAAACACAACATGGAAACACTGACAATACCCAGATCAAGTAATTTGCCTGGTTTACACTTAAAAAATCAGCACAGCATGACAAATTGTCAGGCCCTGATATTTATAGACAGTTGTAAAAATTACTGATTTTTACAAACTGTGAGTAAATTTACTGGCGGTTGGCAACCCTGTTCGGGGGTGAGGGGGAAGAGGACACCTGTCAGCTACACGTCCGGGTTCCCTTAATCTCAATGGCGGCCGCCGCACTCGTCCACCGATCCAAAGATTGGTGGATGGTGCCGACATCGCTGGACTCCAGGACAGGTAAGTGTCCTACAGTTAAACGTCAGCAGCTACTGTATGTGTAGCTGCTGACTTGAAATTTTTACAGGATCGGCGGACATCCACTTTAAGGACAATATGGAAACAAAGTGATGTTACTTATAGCAGCTATTAAAACTTTCAGCTGTCAATACCCTGTGCATCTTAGAAAGTAAAAAGTACATCTTCAGTAAACCGCTTGGTATGTGTTACATCAGTATACATGTAACCTTTGCGCTGTCATATTATACATTCCTAATAGGCTTCTAATTTTTATCAGTGAAATAAGTGTGCCAGCTTTGTGATCTTGTGTGGATAAGGTTCACTGTGTACCGGTGCCTTCTCAGAAAAGGTCATCCTTAATGTGACAAATAAAACAGGTGTCTGGGCAGTGGGGATATATTCATATGATGTGTCCACATTTCATATCGCCTTGTCATATGCACTAGGCAGCTGTGTGTACCAAATCTTGTTCAGACACTCTAGTGTGTTTTAGTCATTTAAAAATAGTAATATTTGTAGCACAACATCCTCATGTGGTATCATTTTCTTTGGTTGCTGATGTCAGCCTGATTACTTTACAATAAATAAGTACAATTTAAAAAAGGAAAAAAAAATGCAAAATCAGTGTAAATTTAAAATGCATGGACATGAAAGGATCAGTCAACCCAAAACTATGATTTCATTAAAGCCCCTTACTGGATTTTTAATGAAATCTTTGTGGGGTTTATTTACTAAATCCGAAGAAGTGCAAAATCAGGCTCACTTCTGCATAGAAATGAAACTGCTTCCAGGTTTTATTTCGAAAGCTTAATTGAACAAGCTGAGCTTAAAAGCTAATTGGTTTCCATGCAGAAGTGAGCCTGATTTTTCACTGTCCAGCTTAAGTAAATAAAGCCCTGTGTATCCAGATATTGGGATATCATCCATGCCCAATGTTGTCTAGAGATCTTACAGCTACTGTAAAAAAAAAAAAAGTTTTCTATTTGATGTATGAAAAAAAATGGTTATATATATTGTGGCTTTTTATTTATATTCTTTATTTCTACCTTGCAGCAAACAGAGGCACAACAAGCTATGGCGCTCTCATTCGGAGAGTGACCTCTCAGATCATCATGAGCCTATTGGCAAAACAGGAATGGAAATGAGTAAAAAAGACATTACATCGTCAGCAGAGCAGCTCTCAGACATACATCATTCCTTTACACTGGGACCTCAGATGGAGAACTGTAACCCAAATTGCCCCAACAGCAACTCCTTGTGCAATGCAACGCAATCACATTTTGAGTTTACTTGTGACCTTCACACTGGACAAATAGAGGACATTTTGAACCTCAACACCATGAATGGTTGTCCGGCACGGTGCTGCTCAGATGCGTCTCCTGACTTCCTGGACAATTGTAGACCCGATAGACTGTCTGGAGATGTATCTCCGCATTCTGAATCTTTTACTGATAGAAGTACTGAGCTGCAGGACTTTATGCTGGAAGATATGGAGAAAGATGCACTGAAGAATGATCTGAACTGCCACCTCCTGCCTCTGAGCGAGCTTGGATCGCAACCAGGTGAACCCCCAGAATCCCCTGACCAACCTTCTTTTACATCTCAGTCAGAAGACATGAGTGCTGATAGGATTGATTTCTTAAGTGCACTGGAAAAGTTTGTTGAATTATCTCAGGAGAATCGTCCACGCACATGCTCCACCACCCGGGCAGAGGAGCAGGTCGGCAATGTTAGGAACGGGGTCATAAAAGGATCTTGGCCTGAAAATGTCATCTCTGAAAGCCCAGTGGATAAGTTACGAGTGAGCCCTGATATTGGCACACCACATGTTTCTGAAGACTCGTCTACAGATGAGGAGCAGCCAAAGGTATGTACTTCTTGTCTCTTCTTAGATGTCATTTGTTGTCCCACCTCTCCCATATACCACTCATGATTGAGGTATGGACATTGCTGACTAGCATAACAGGTTTCGGGTAGGGCGCTAGCTTGAATATAGTTGCTTAAAGATGGGCTTCAGTCTCCTCCCCCCAAACAAAAGACAGCAGCTACAAATACTGTAGCTGCTGACTTTTAATATAAGGATGCTTACCTGTTCAGGGATTCAACGTAGTCTTCACCCAAGCCCATTCTTCGATGGGCTTTAGGTCCGGGCACTGGCATTTTAACTAAGGGAAACCGGCAGTAAAGCCTTGCGGCTTCTCAACCCACTTCCCGCTGCGCTTTGTGAATGGTCCCGCCGTTTTCTGGGACCTGTGATGTGTCCCAGAAGGCTGCAGGAGAAGGATGGTGGGATGAACTTCTGCTCGGATCGCTACGGAAATCTGGGCAGAAGTGGGAGCAGGTACCTGTCAAAATCGGGTACCCTCTCCCCTGCCCCAAAAAACGAAGTGCCAAATGTGGCTTAGGAGGAGGCAAATAACTTCCCCTTTTTGGGTCAAGTATTGCTTTTAAATTTCTAAGATATTTTGTAAACCCTATTGCTACAATGGTATCATCACCATAGTTTTCCCACCCAGAAACTGTGCATCACCCCACACGGAGCTTCCACATGTGTATCCCTTATGATTAAAGGCCTCCCTGTAGTCTTACCTGTCTTCTACATAAACCTTATACACCCCGTCTAGAGTTAACTGATGCTGGAAAATCACTGCTAGATTGTGCCGTAGCGCCGCTATAATATCGGTGAATGCGACACTAATTAGCAGCAATTTACCGCTACCGTCTTTCCCCGCCCCAGTGTGAAAGTGGTCTTACTGCTATTATAGCTATGCAGGCGGGAGCGGTGTGTTTTTAACCCCCAAGAAGGGGTTAAAAGCGTCGCCACTCGGGGCTTCCCGAGGCGGCGTACAGCCGATTCGGGAGCGCCGTACATTATTTTCAATGGAGGGGGCGGTGTAGGAATGTACACACCGCTTACTGCACCGCCCCAAAGATGCGGCTTGCAGGACTTTCCTTACCGTCCTGCAAGCGCACCGCCCCAGTGTGAAAGCACTCGGGCTTTCACACTGGGGATAATGGGGGGGAGAGTTTTTCAGGCGCTATTTTTAGCAGCGCCTGAAAAACGTTCCAGTGTGAAAGTAGCCTAAGAAAAGTCCTGCAAGCCGCATCTTTGGGGCTGTGTGTACACTGCTCCTACACCGCCCCCTCCATTGAAAGTAATGGACGGCGCTCCCGAAGTGGCTGTACACCACCTCGGAAGCCCTGAGCGGCGGTGCTTTGAACCCCTCCTTGGGGGTCAAAAGCGCCCTGCTCCTGCCTGCATAGCGGCACCACAGCGCCTCTATAGTAGCTGTTAATGCGCTGCTAATTAACGGGGATCTACCGCCCCAGTGTGAAGGTAGCCTTACTGGTCAAGCGTTTGGGGGGGGGGAGTGCCTTGTAGTTCTCATGACCTTTGTTGAAGAAAGTTTGAGTTTAGCTTTACTGACCAAGTTTTCTTTATCAAAGTTGTCATCAATTTTAGATGAAGCAAGGTATAGAAACATAAACCAAACCTAAACTTGAGTACCTACAGTATGTTAGACTTTTGTTTGCAAAGAAATAAGTGTGGCAACACAGATGAGCTAACCTTTGTGTTTTGGTGTATGTTTTCTTTCAGGAGATCTCTGAGCAAAAAGACCATCTCTCCAAATCTCACTCAGAAAATGGAATATCTGTGAAAGAGATTGTCACAGAGATTGAGTCCTTCAACCAGGGAGCAGGCCAGTGCCAACAAAAATCAGACAATCTGTCTAGCCAAGTACAAGCACCAAAGAGAAACACAATCCATGATTTGTCACTTGAACCCGTTTGGGAGCCAGAAAATAGCAGCAAGCATCCGGCATGTGACAGTGGAACATCACTGCTACATGATAAGCCTAAAGATCAGAAGTGTCAAGAGGGCAAGCAAAGTTCTGAGGAGGATAGTGAAAACTCAAATGAGACAAGTGACCAACAGGATCTTCCTGGCCAGGGGCCTAAGTGGTGTGCAGGCTCTGTTCGAAGAGCCACAATGGAGTTTGAGGAACGTCTAAGGCAAGAGCAAGAGCAGCAGCACATCACTGCTGCAGCAGCACGAAAGAATTCTAAGAATGATGCCGCTGTTTCTGATAATTCCACAAAGTGTAGGTTTGAAGATTCTTCACTTGATATCGCAGATCATGAAAGGGATAAAAGGGTCAGAATAAAAGTTACAGGTTTTGAAGCTGCAGAATCCCCCAGATCTGAGCCATCTACAGATTTACAATCATCTCTATGTGAGCCTCCATCTGAGCAAGCAAAACAGGACACTAACCATTCAGAGCTTGCAGTTAAACATAAAGTCACAGAGCAAGAGCACCAGTCAGCTACTACAACTGATACCTTAGAGAGAACACATGAGTTAGTACATATTCCAAAGAGGATAGAATTAGATCATAGCAGCAAGTCCTATGATAGTAATGACAACAACATTTCTCCCCAGGATTCTGTAGTATATACTGGGGATGTAGCTGTGGACTCAAAATTGTGTCATCTGCCCTTAGAATCACCCTTAAATGTCTGGTCAAGCACGTCAGACAGTTCTTCTGCACATATAGAAAACCTGCCTTTGCTCAGTGCACCAAAATCGGGACCTTCAAACATTTCCTTTACTATAGGTAGCCCAAAGGAAGAGTTCAGTGTAATAGACTTGGAAGATCCTTCTGCGACTAGTCCTGGAGTACATTCAGATTTCCCCAGTTCTAGTTATTTGTGTCACCCATGCTCCATTGTTTTAGAAGGTGTCACTGAAGAGTGTACCAGTACAGAAGAGGATTATGGGAACCTTTCAAATTGCACAGACAAATACAGCAGTGACCTCTTCATGGGTGTGGGCGAGTTGATGCAAAGGGAAGCAGACAGTGCCTTGTCACAATTGAGCCATGAAGATCTTTACTTAATCAATAAACTTACTGAGAATATACGGGAACTACATGAAGTATTGGACGTCTCCGCTTTATCTTTTGGCCTTCCCCATAGCTCCAGTAGTGACAGCATCAAAGACCTCGGTAGCAATCCTGGTGTTGTCAAGCAAAGAGCAAAAGAAATTGAGGCACGGATTCGGCAAGCTGGTCTCACCACTCCGTCCCTAATGAAACGTTCTGCATCTCTGGCCAAACTGGGCTGCTTAGAGCTTTCTAAAGACGATTTGTCTGAGAGGGAATCTGTCTCATCTGACAATAACCAAACTTACCCTGATCTGCTTCAGAGCTCCCTCCGGATTGTGCCAGGAAATTGTGAATCAGATTTGGATTCAAAATCTGAAGACCCACCAGGAAAGCTTTGCATCCTTTCTGTACAAGCTTCTACAGGAGTGGAACCCACCCAACATTTTGTTGAGCAGATAAAGACTGCAGAATGTGTTGTGAAAAGCAAACCAGTGGAAAAGCCTCTTGCGCAGTATGCCAAAGAGTTTGGTACAACTCAACAGGGTTTACTTCTAAGTTCAGAGTCTGAATTGACAGTTTCCCAGGAGCACCTTCACCAATCGGTGGAGCTAGAACCCACAATCCCTCTGGTAACTATAACACCCAGGCATGAACATGGTAGAACTCATCCTTTGAGAAGGCTAAAAAAGACCAACGAGAAGAAGAGGACAACCAATCCACTATACAACACCATGTAATCCTGGAACTTTTTAGTGTTTGTTTTGATCTTTTAAAGGGGCAGGTGTAATATGTGAGGAACGTGCACTTTATTGGTTAATTTTATATATTTTGACATATTTTATGTTTTACTGTTCCTGATGCATGTATGGTATGGGCTTCCCCTACTCCTCCTTCCCTTTGTAAGTAGTTCCTGACTGCACATGTTAGTCAGTGTACATATATAAATATATATAATTTTTTTTTTTTTTTTTTTAACTCTTGAAAACCTCAGATGTTTGTTTTAAGAGCTTAATAGCAGGTAAATGTTCCAAGTTAAGTCTTCAGGCTGTGTTGCCTGATTGACAGTGTCTACCAATGCTGTAGGAACAAGGCGCACTTTCAGATGCAACATGTTTCGGCTTTCTTCAGCACTTCAAATCGGTGTTCTTGTCTGAGGATTGGTGACTTCTCTATGTCCTCGGCATATGTGAAAGAGGTTTGAAGAGCAGAGGTTGTTTATTAGTCTGCTGGTATTGCAGTGTTCTGAAGTTGCCGTCTTCAGTTGCTTTTTATGCTTTTCCCAAATCTTAAGTTATTGTAGAGTTTCCTTTTTTTTTTTTTTTTTTTTTTTTTTTAATGGAGTCACTTTTTTCCCTGCATTCTATACCAAATGCCTTTTTGGGGTCAACAGTTTTGCCATGTGTCAGAAGATGCCATGGCGGGTCTAGGGTTCATAGTGCCACTTGGCTGTTGACTTTCCACTCTTAATATAAACCTTACTGAACAAGACGAAGCCTATTTTTATGGCAGGTCTAGATCATGACATTTCAGATGTTTTACAGCTGTGCGGACAGCTCTATGTAACTGAACAGCCACGTTATCTACACTTCAGCCCCTGGCAGTACATCTTTATGTGCGGAATTTTATTCTGTTAGTGAGTTTGGAGGCTGCCACAGCCTGACTGAACACAATCTACACTTTTACTAGCAAATCTATATAAAAACACCATTCTTTTAGTGTGGTTCATTCTATCTAAAGGGTTAGCCCACTAAAAAAACTGGTAGGTTGAATAATCGCCTAACCCCTAAGGGTGCTGGTGTTTGATATCTTCATGCGTTAGTTCCTAAAAGACAATCCCTCATAGTTGTTCAAAATAGGACATAAATTAACTCCTTCGGGGAGAACAATACCCTTTTTATTGGCTCTGTGAGGGAGGCAGAGCTGGGAACTTTGGTATGGAGAGCTCACCCATGGATCACTGACGTCTGTCCAGAGGTTGCAGCATCTGTTGTGGCAGAAGGGGCTTTTAAGCACTAATGGCTTTGACTTGTTAAAAGGATACCATGTAACCAGGCAAACATCTGATCTGAATTGGAATGTGCTCTTATTTGTTGGTCTGCAATACGGGAATTAACCCTTCATTACTTGAAATAGTGCTGTGGACCTTCAGTTTATGGCCATATTTGTTTTGCCTTTTCACCTTTGTTTTTAATTTGATACACCGCTCTATTGACCCACTTTCCTTCGATTTCCACCTTCACTCACCATAAATCTAGTGATTCCTAGTGCTGCCTATCTGTCTGTATGATAATGACCTGTAAATGTTACGTAGTGAGTGTGTTTGATATTCAGTGCAAAGCTATCAAATATTTGGCCTTCCTAGAACTGTTTTGTCAATGTTTGCTTGTATTGGAGTATATACAATATATATGTTTGAGTGTGTATCTGTGTACGAGTTTATACCTTCTCACACTCATACATATATATAATGTTTATTATGTTATATATTGAACTTTTACTGACTGGGGTTTTATTTGGCAATATTTTGCTGCAACTGGAATACTCAACTTAGTGATGTTTTAATGATCATTTCCTGTTTTTAGCAGTTTTAATTTGCTGCTCTACTTTGCAGAACATGGTTCCTGAAAGGCAACTAAATTTTAACTGAAAACCTGAAAACACCCACACACCTTCGAAAACAGAATACAAGGATTCCAAAAGACACAAAGAAAGTGTCTTTAATCTCTTGATGCATTATTTTAAATCTGAAAATGTTAGGTCTAGCATAGGGTTTGTGTTTGTTCACGAGTTCATGAGCATGAAAAAAAATTCTACTTTTAGGGCTAATCTGTAACCTCAATCCTGTGTTTTCTAAAATCCTTTAACTAAAAAATTCTGGTCATTAAGTAAAAATATTTTCCCGCCTATAGTGCTTCCGAACATTAAAGTGGACTGACCTGTACTTGACTTTTCACTTTGACCACCTTGCTTACCTAAAGTGTAATTGAAGGGCTGAAAATTGTACCCTCTATACAGAAAATGTTTTTCTATGTTCACTACTGGTTTAATCTCAAGCCTAGGTCTTTGTGCATCTTATCTTTGTTGAAGAGGAAAGTCCGGTAACACTGACCAGTTTTTTCAGCAGAAATCACATGACCAAATGCCCCAGGTTTTGATTATGTAAGCAGAACTAGTTGGAGAACCTGGAACACAGTGTGGTCTGCCTTTTGTTACCCTCTCTCCATCCAAGTTGTAGTGTGTATTCAAAGCAAACCTGTGCTCTTTCCATTAAGAGCGGTCTCATCGCAAGTCCATAGCTTTGTGTGAGTTGCGACTCTGGGCTTGCACATGGCTTTTGCTTTCTCTCCTGGAAGCTAAACTGGCTGAAGGATATATTGCTTTAAACCAGGGGTAGGCACTTCAGCTGCAGTGAAACTACAAGTCCCATAAGACATTGCAAGACCCTGACAATCACAGGCATAACTCCTAGAGGGAGAGGCATGATTGGATTTGTAGTTTCACCACAGCTGGGGTGCCGAGGTTGCCTACCCTTGCTTTAAACCCACTGATACATTTTCTTATAGTACTCCCCTGCTGCTCTTTTGTCAACTCAGCCTGTCCGGAATACCTACGTGACAATGCATGAATTTCGAGATTGACTGCTGGGCCTGAGCACTGTCACATAGTGGGTGATCTCACAGATCCTGCTGTAGTTGCTAGTATCAATGGGTTGAGGGTTTGGAGACTTTTCCTAGATACTGTTCCATTGCCTAGAATGGGCAAAGTGTCAGGGTCTCTTCAAAGTGGACCTGTTGCTTTGCACTGCTAGGGCAACACGCGTATTAAAAAGTCTGATCTAGATATTTTGAATCCTATTCGAACCATGCATGGGCAGGCTGAAGGTACACAGGTTGATGGGTACAACCAGCCTGATGGATTTTACATGTGACTATTGCTAGCGGCTGTTATAGAACACAGTGGCTCAGCGGGAGGAATTGCCCCATCGACACTGATTGTGTTGGGGGAATTAAGCAATTTTCTTTTCTGCAACCCATGGTTGCAAGAAAGAAAATCACTCAGGCTTTGCCCGGCCTAACACTTTCTTAATGTGTTGCTTATTTTTAAATATCTTATGTGTACATGATAGGTTGTAGATAAAACATCTAAAAGAGAAATGTGTCCATGTAGTTTGCACCCACAAGCAAAAAAAAAGCCTGTGAATACTTGAAATTAAGAATAACGGCAAAGTCTATACGGTCCATTTATGGTATTTATAATAGAAAATGAGCTCCTAATTTTGAGGCACTATTTTGCTGCTTTTTTCGAATCCCTGTAATCTGTTTTCTACACTTGTGCATTACATGCCATGGGCTATTTTCAGGATTTATAGACTGGATGAGTACAAACGTTAGTTGCTAAAAGTGCAGATGTATGCTTATTCATTTTAGAGCCACTTGCATTTCAGGTTTAGTTTCCATAGAAAATCTTCAGGAACCAGTTAGCAGGTCTCTCTGAGATATACTCCTATTCCGTCCCTGCTCCTCCACAAAGTCAACTCTCACTGTGGACTGAAGGCTAAGGCATAGTGCGCAGCACTTACACCAGACTCTTCAGTGATCATTCAATTATACTTCAGTAGCTTGCAAAGCAGTCTGGGAGTTGTAGTTCAGCAAAAGTCGAGAGATCCATAGCTATTGTCTCCCCTTTACATAATTCATTTGTTGCTGCAAAATGTGCCTGCCAAGTTGTGTGAAGTTCCATCAGGATTGTCAAATCAGTTGTACTTATTTACATGTTCTTATTAATGTGTTTATGTTGAAGCTGTGGTTAACCTTTCCAAATGGGTAGAGAGAACATCATAAGCAGCAGACTTGAATAAATGAAAATTCATGGAGACAGTGTTGACGCACAGGCTTACATATGATCTCATTGGCTGTGACCAGATCTCCAGTTGAGCAACTTCATGGCCTCTGCAGAGAGGGGAGCGCCCATACAGAGACTCTTAACAGCAGCTCAATCTTCGACAAGTTTTATTTTGTAAAATGTAAAACAATGTTTTTTTAAGGGCATTTTTGTACAAAACGCTGTTCTTTGGTCTTTTACAAAAAATACTGTGGTTGAGGAAATTTATTGTTTACATTGTGAATATTAAACCTGAATAAACAAAAATACTAATTGTCTGGTTTATGCATTTTGTTAAATCTACATTTATGTTCAAAATGTCTAAAGGGGTTTTTAGAAGAAGAGGAAGTCTCAGTATTTGGGATCAATATGGAAAAAAGACCCCAACCCCCCCTTAACAGCTGTCAGATTTTCTTTCAACTTCAGCCAGATTTCACTTGTAGCGTCGCAAATTTTTAAAGTGTATGATACTGGAAATCACACCTGAACCAGACCAAAAATCTTAGCTGACTCTTTAAAAATCGCACTGCGACCGGCCTGCACATATGTTAACCAGCTCCATAGAAAGCCGGTTTGGTTTACATGTCATGTGAATCGGATGTAGTTCAAAAGGCAATATATAATATAATTTAATAATAAATCCAAACCACAGAAAATTTTAGTATTCGATTTATATATTCGCTCATTTAATATTTGTCACAGGACAGTAAAACATAGATATCTGTAATTGGTATCGGCAAATAAGGTAAAGGTATCCGTACTCGGTTTTGAAAAACTGGTATCGGTGCATCCCTAGTTGTGGGTCCTTCAGTGTTTCCAATTTCACATTTGCCATATTCTTGACGATGACGTAAATAATTTTTTTTACTTTTGCCTAAATCTGCAGTTAGTGTTTTGGAGAAGTTTTAAGCCATGTAGCTGACATACTAGACATAAAATGTGTATTGCAAGGCACAGTACAGGTCATTGGCGCAAACTGCAAAGGGGGATTCTGGGTGAATTGCAGCTGCAAAACCAAAAATCACTTGGAATTGCAGTCATCCAAAAACTACAAACTAAAACTACACCTGCTGGCACAATTAAAAGGCATTGTGTGCAGTTTTAAAACAATTTATCTTGGAAATTTTTAGCCACTGTCAGATTTTTTAGAGATGGCATATTACTTATTCTGCAGATCATGGAACTTGAAGATCACATTTAAGCCGACCATTGACTGTTTGAATCTCAACCGGTTCAGCAGGGATGTATGGGTAGGCTGAATGTACCCAAGGTGATTAATCACAGAGTTTGTAATCTGGTGTTTTGTAGAGTAGGTGAATTGGTAGCTACAGTGCCTTGAAAAAGTATTCATACCCCTTAAAATTTTCTACATTTTGACGTGTTACAACCAAAAACTTAAATGTATTTTATTGGGATTTTATGAGATAGACAAACACAAAGTGGCACATGATTGTAAAATGGAAGGAAAAGGATAAATGGTTTTCAAAATGTTTTACAAATATGTGAAAAGTATGGCGTGGATTTGTATTCAGCCCCCCTAAGTCAATACTTTGTAGAACCGCCTTTCCCTGCAATTACAGCTGCAAGTCTTTTTGGGTATTTCTCTGCCGGCTTTGAACAACTACAGAGTGACATTTTTGCCCATTCTTCTTTGCAAAATAGCTCAAGCTCTGTTAGATTGGATGGAAAGCGACTGTGAACAGCAATTTTCAAGTCTTGCCACAGATGATCATTTTGATTTAGGTCTGGACTTCGACTGGGCCATTCTGACTTATGAATATGCTTTGATCTTAAACCATTTCATAGTAGCTCTGTCTGTATGTTTAGGGTTGTTGTCCTGCTGGAAGGTGAACCTCCGCCCCAGTCTTGAGTCTTTTGCAGACTCTTAACAGCTTTTCTTCTAAGATTGTCCCGTGTTTGGCTCCTTCCATCTTCCCATCAACTCTGACCAGCTTCCCTGTCCCTGCTGAAGAAAAGCATCCCCATATGATGTTGCTACCACCATGTTTCACAGTGGGGGGTGGTGTGTTCAGGGTGATGTGCAGTGTTAGATTTCCGCCGCACATAGCATTTTGCTTTTAGGCCAAAATGTTCAATGTTGGTCTCAGCTGACCAGAGCACCACCTTCCACGTTAGCTTTGTCCACCACATGGCTTCTTGCAAACTACAAATGGGACTTCTTATGGCTTTCTTTCAACAACGGTTCTCTTCTTGCCACTCTTCCATAAAGGCCAGATTTGTGGAGTAATAGTTGTCCTGTGGACATATTCTCCCATCTGAGCTGTGGATCTCTGCAGCTCCTACAGAGTTAATATGGGCTTCTTGGCTGCTTCTCTGATTAAGGCTGGATTCACACCTGTCGGGTGCTGTTCAGCATCTCCTATCAGATCTCACAGCGCATCGGCTGACAGGGGAGGGAGGGAGGAGGTGTGCAGGTCTTTTATAACTTAACCCTGCTTTAAACTTCTCCACAACTTTATCACTGCCCTGTCTGGTGTGTTCCTTGGCCTTCATGATGCTGTTTATTCACTAAGGATCTCTAACAAACCTCTGAGGGCTTCACAGAACAGCTGTATTTATACTGAGATTAAATTACAAACATGTGGACTTTATTTACTAATTAGGTGACTTTCGAAGGCAATTGGTTCCACTAGATTTTAGTTAGGGGTATTAAAGTAAAGGGGGCTGAATACAAATGCACTCCACACTTTTCAGATATTTAGTTGTAAAAAAGTTTGAAAACCATTTATCATTTTCCTTCCACTTCACAATTATGTGCCACTTTGTGTTGGTCTGTCACATATCCCAATTACATTTACAATTTTGGTTGTAACATGACTTAACGTGGAACATTTCAAGGTGTATGAATAATTTTTCAATGCACTGTACTGTATGTTTACATTGGGACGGGATTAAGAATGAACAGCAACGCATACAGAAGAAATGCATAGAGAGTTGTTTTACCTTACAAAGGATTTGCATTTCTGTCCATCTAGCCCTGGGATTTACACAGCACCACCCTGTCTAGCAGAGTATTAGACTTTTATATCTTAATTGTACAGAAAAATTCCACTATTTAGAACGTAGTCTCAGGTGGATGACTAGGGTTTTATATCACACCACAGCTTGCAGTTTACCAGCTATTGCTGCCTAGAGCCTTTTAGGAGGTACTCAGGAGCCTCCTCCTGCCCTCTTACCATGATGACTTTGCTTCAGGATCGTTGACACACAAGGTGCTGGGTATTCCATCAGAGATGCTTGCCCCATTTTCACACCCAACTCTGTGCAGTCCCACAGGGGAATGCCCTCCCTGATAGCAAAACCAGGCCTAAGGTAACCGCAGCCAAACATTTACTCTGCCAAAGGCCTGCAGAACACTCAAACCACTCAGTCACTCTCCCCTTGCATTGGAGTAGGACCTGCCTTTTTTTTTTTTTTTTTCCACACTATGAATTTTATATATAACAGAGTACTGTACAAGGGTACAGTAAAACATGTCCAGAAATAAGGGCACAGAGCACACACCAGTAAGGGTGTAACAGGGTAAACAGTTATTTGGGTAGAGTACTCGAATTTGACATCAACCACTAAAGATCAAATTGAGGAATTCAATACAAAATGTGGTATCAAATTATATGAATGTCAAGAATGCATCCTGCAACCATGTAACATTACAGAGTCATGCAAATACTGTATAAATCAGGGGTCGACAACCTGTAGATTGTGGTCTGGGCTTGCTGACCTGCCATCCCTGAGCATCAGAGTGCAATGCAGAAGGACTACTTGTAAAGTTGGAGCTTTAGTAGAGGGCAAGAGCCGCATAGGTCAATGCCTATGCGGAGTGATACCAACTGGGCCCCCCCCACCTCTTATCCCCGCTAGCAGTCTCCAGAGTGGTGCCAGCAGCAGGAAAGAAGAGATCTCCAGGTCAATGTGAAGCAATACACTGGGCATAATAGTATAAGGCTGCTTTCACACTAATGTCCTGTGGTTTACCCATACCACGAGTGAGAGGCAGCGAACCTGTGGGTTTGCTACACTTAGCCATAGACTTCTATTATATCCTGTGGGTTTAATGCACCTTCTGACAGTTTTGGTGAGCTTTCAGGAAAGAAGAAAGTCTAAGGCAGAGCGCAGCTAACCCGGGAAAGGTGCGGATGCGCTGCGTTGCACCCGTGGTGCAGGTAAACGGCAGCATGTCAGTGTGAAAGCAGCCTTTATAGGGGGTTCAGAACAGAAAGGGTTTGTTTACATTTGCAGTTTGGGAGTTTGTACCACCCGCACCGCACCCCCTTTACCTGCAGTGGTCAGGTGTGTACACATGTCCACAGCCACAGCAGGAATTGTATGCCCTGTCATGGTTGTTGGGGTGTAGCAGTGGTTCTCAAGTCTGTCCAAGTACCCCCAACAGGCCATGTTTTCAGGTTTTCCTTTATCTTCCACAGGTGCTTTAAATCTGAGTCATTGGCTTGGTATTTTGGATAGCGAATTTATCTAAGAGAACTTCCTAAAACATGGCCTGTAGGGGGGTTCTTGAGGACAGGGTTGAGAGCCACGGGTGTAGCACCTGCCAAGCATGGCCCATTCATGTGAATTTGGCCACTCTGCCCTGCAACCTTGTGCAGTACAGCAAACAAGGGGTTAAAGCAGACAGCGTTGTGGTGTTTTTCTCACCACCTCCTTTAACCCCATGGACCTCACAGAAGCATGCAGTTGCAGAGTGGTCCCATTTACTTGAAAGGGGCACAATTGGCAGGCAATAGCACCCACCAAAAGCAAGAGGGGGTTTAACTTCTCTTGCAGCATTCCCAAGGGGGTTGGGATTGGGGGCGGTAAACTCAACTGCGTGGTTTTGCTACCCCCCAACTTTACCTGTGAACAAGCCCTAAGGGTGTTGCTGCAGAATGCAACTTAAGGCTCATTCTCAAGTGCAGTAGACACTACTGCCCCTTTGAAAAGCAAGTGTTCAACAGGTGGTGAGGAGGTGATATGTTACGTCCTCACCACCTGATTTAAACTCATGGTTGCTGTGCAATGCATGTGATTGTGACATGGTAATATTGTGATTAGGGGATTAAATCCGATGTGAGGAGGCGATACTGAGCTCTGTAATCTTTGACTTCTCCCATGTTGTTCAGGTAGATCTCTACCTCTTTAAGTTACCCCTAGTATAAACATATACAGTATAATATGGATGGCACAGGATCGTGATGGAGACAATCAGCGTAGTGGGAGATGACTCTAGAAGTGTTTAAATTAAAGTGCTCACACTTTAAGGGAAGGGGAAATTAGAAAGGACCAAAGAACAGGAAGGCAAAAAAATTGTTAAAGGGAAAATGTTCCAGGTAGAAGGGCCACACCATCGCCCACCTCAAGAATTCGGATGGATCAAGAAATAGGATTAAAATGAGTCTGGGTGAATCTGCTAGAATTAATTTGTATTCTTTTGTGAATGAATAGTCATTCCAGTAAAACCAATTGTTGCACATTGCTCTTCCCTGCCCCTTATCGAGCATGTTAATTTCCCCATATGCCTAATGTCCTCAACTCTGGGGAACCATTGTTGTATGGTTGGATGAGAGTTATCCAGTTCTCTGGAATACAGGAACGGGCAACACGGAGTAGATGGCGTATGATTTTTTTTTTTTTGACAATTTTAAAAGGGATTTTATTATGATGTAGAATTTTTTTAAAAAAGGGTGGATCCAGGACTACCGGATCAGTAAATTTATGAGCTATGTTTTGCATGGTGCAGGACCCTCTTTTAACATTGGTCTCTGCATCCAACTCTAAAGCCTCGTACACACGGGACGACGATCGTATACAACAGATCGATCTTATGCGCGATTAGAACAGCCGACATATGTCGTACAACAGGAGACTCGAAAACTTGGTCGTACCAACAAGCGGTCATATGACCGTTGTATCGTGTGTACAGAGCAGTTGGTACAACAAGTTGTATTGTGCAAAATACGCATGCTCCGAAGTCAGGAACGGCCGGATGCTAATTACATGCACCTGAACGTTCTTTCTGTGGTCGCATGATCGTGTAGTGCAGTCAGTATGCAAGTTACATTATCCAACATACGATTTGAGACGATCGTAAGTACGATCGTCGTCCCGTGTGTACAAGGCTTTAGTCTGTTAGGTGTGCAAAAAGTGGCCTACCAAGGCAGACTTTTCTGAAACCATGCCATGATTTCTCAGACTTTGAACAACTATTATAACAACTAAATACAGCTATCATTGTCCAGGGCTCAAAAGCGCCAGGTACGCATAAAACGTGTTATGTTGAACAACATGGTTGACGAGACATGTG
>BLSH010413241.1:475329-499661 GCA_018402905.1 Glandirana rugosa | reverse complement strand
GGGGGGGGAGCTAGGGGTTAACTGTGTTCCCTGGGTGTGTTCTTACTGTGGGGGGGTTGGACTAACATGGGCATGAGAGATCTAACTGATCCCAGTGACAGGGATCAGTAGATTTCTCATGCCCCACTGACAGGGCGGGGAACCGCCGTGTTTACATCGGCGGTTCCCCTTCTTTTCCCTGTAGCCGCTCATCGCGGCTTGCCGGCGGACATCGGGTCCGCCCGAGCCGCGGGCACACTCCTCAGTGGGCAAATTGCAAATCGCCGTATATTTACGGCGATTCGCGCCCAGCTCCCCGACTGCCGCCGTGAAAAGACGGCGTGCGGTCGGGAAGCAGTTAAACTAGTACCTTCAAATTCTAAAGTTTCATATAAAATTTAGATGTCTATCTACATTTTCCCATTTACCCACCTTATCATTGTACTTCTTCCCTTCTTGTACTCTAAAGAATTCAGGACTTTCAAGTCACAGGGTATATATATATGACCTCCTTCTGAAGGGCTCCTCACCCTTCCAACTATCTGGAAAAGTCCACAGGACTATTTACATGATTCAAGCTTTCAGTTGGGTAATCAACTTTCAAAAATCTGCTCTTCAACCTTCCTTTCACCTGAACTACTTGTACCTCATTCTAGACACAGCCCAGGCAAAAATTTTGCTTCCAGAAAACAAAGTGGATTCTCTGATATGATCAGGCCTTATGGTCAGAGACCTACTTCAGTGAGATTCTCCATGGGACTCCCTCTTAATCTTCCTATGCTTCTATTCCAATCAAGCAATGAATTAGTTTGGTGGATTTCCAGTCTAGCCTTGGCAATGAGGAAGTCATGAGGGACTCCAGACAAGGATATCATGGTCTCCAGGTTCAAAATGAAGTTATCCTTGTGGTCAGGACGAAGGATCCTCTAGCACTGATATCCAATGCTCTGAAAGTTACTGGACTCAGTTCAGACTAATTTATGTCTTCCCACCATTGTAAATTTAGCCCTTACTGATATGCCAAATACAGCAAGAGAAAAAGTCAGTGGCTCTAACTGCACCAAACTGGTCCAAACTCTGGTACACAGACACTCAAACTTCTAGTATCTGGGCACCCTCTTCCATCCTTCTCAGTCACTGCCATTAACAGCATAGCTGTTGAAGCCCAGATCTGGAGGGACAGAGGGGTCTCTGCTTACATCTCATTATTTAATTTCCACGTTGCTAAAAGCAAAGGAAAGCCATTTCCAGAAAGATCTACTATTGTACCTGGAAATCTTTCTTTTCCTGGTGTTCAAAACTAGAGATCTGTGGCTTGCATTCTGGCCTTTCTACAATAGGGACTTCACCAGAACCTGATCGTAAAAGATAAGTTCACCTTTAGAACATGTTACATGTTCCGACCATCACAGACTGTAACTTTATAAATGTGGTATTATACATATTTTATTACTTCTACTAGCTCTCAGGCTCCTCCGAATTATATATATATATATATATATATATATAGATACAGTATCACACAAGTGAGTACACCCCTCAAATTATTGTAAATATTTTATTTTATCTTTTCATGTGTCAACACTGAAGAAATTACTTTGCTACAATGTAAAGTAGTGAGTGTACAGCTTGTATAACAGTATAAATTGTCTGTCCACTCAAAATAACACAACACACAGCCATTAATGTCTAAACCGCTGACAATAATGAGTACACCCCGAAGTAAAAATTTCAAAATTGGGCCCAATTAGCCATTTTCCCTTCACGGTGTCATAAGAATCGTTAGTGTTACAGGGTCTCAGGCGTGAATGGGGAGCGGGTGTGTTAAATTTGGTGTTATCGCTCTCACTCTCATACTGATCACTGGAAGTTCATCATGGCACCTCATGGCAGAACTCTCTAAGGATCTGAAAAACAGAATTGTTGCTCTACATAAAGATGGCTTAGGCTATAAGAAGATTGCCAAGAAACTGAGCTGCAGCACGGTGGCCAAGACCATAAAGCGGTATAACAGGACAGGTTCCACTCAGAACAGGCCTCACCATGGTTGACCAAAGAAGTTGAGTGCACATGCTCAGCGTCATATCCAGAGGTTGTCTTTGGGAAATAGACGTATGAGTGCTGCCAGCATTGCTGCAGAGGCTGAAGGGGTGGCGGTCAGCCTGTCAGTGCTCCGATCATACGCACACACTTCACACCACACTGCATCAAATTGGTCTGCAGGGCTGTCATCCCAGAAGGAAGCCTCTTCTAAACATGATGCAGAAGAAAGGCTGCAAATAGTTTGCTGAAGACATGCAGACTAAGGACATGGATTACTGTAACCATGTCCTGTGGTCTGATGAGACCAAGATAAACTTATTTGGTTCAGATGGTGTCAAGCGTGTATGGCGGCAACCAGGTGAGGAGTACAAAGACAAGTGTGCCTTGCCTACAGTCAAGCATGGTGGTGGGGGTGTCATGGTCTGGAGCTGCATGAGTGCTGCCAGCACTGGGGAGCTACAGTCTATTGAGGGAACCATGAATGCCAACATGTACTGTGACATACTGAAGCAGAAGATAATCCCCTCCCTTCGGAGACTGGGCCGCAGGGCAGCATTCCAATATGATAACGACCCCAAACACACCTCCAAGATGACCGCTGCCTTGCTAAAGAAGCTGAGGGTAAAGGTGATGGACTGGCCAAGCATGTCTCCAAACCTAACCCTATTGAGCATCTGTGGGGCATCCTCTAACGAAAGGTGGAGGAGCGCAAGGTCTCTAACATCCACCAGCTCTGTGATGTCGTCATGGAGGAGTGGAAGAGGACTCCAATGGCAACCTGTGAAGCTCTGGTGAACTCCATGCCCAAGAGGGTTAAGGCAGTGCTGGAAAATAATGGTGGCCACACAAAATATTAACACTTTGGGCCCCATTTGGATTTTTTGCCAGCGGTTTAGACATTAATGGCTGTGTGTTGAGTTATTTTGAGGGGACAGCAAATTTACACTGTTATACAAGCTGTACACTCACCACTTTACATTGTAGCAAAGTGTAATTTCTTCAGTGTTGTCACATTAAAAGATATAATAAAATATTTACAAAAATGTGAGGTGTGTACTCACTTTTGTGAGATACTGTATGTATATATATATATATATATATATATATATATATATATATATATATGAAAGGTTCCTCAACCTGACTTTACAACAAGTAAATATATTTCTATCATTAAAAATTATTCCCTATATATTACTCCTATACTAACCTGTGCCAGAACTTTCTGTTCCTCACCCCAGACGCACACGCGCACACACACACACAACTCTCTGTGGGGAGCAATGCAGACCAAAGTCAACACAGGGACACAGAATAACACATCACTCGCTCTTTATTTCCTGGTTTAATATCTTAAATACAATATATTATCAAGATAAGACCAAGCAATATTTACAACATTACACCAATAGAAACCAGTAAAGGAAAGGTCCACCCATTGCATATCTTCATTAAAGACAAGCCCACTTTCATAGTATTGTCTATACACATATGTTGGTCACTGTTAATAACACCTGTTAGGAATTACTACACATCTTGATAAAGAATATATGTGTGTATTATTGTACAATCTTAGTTATTTCCAATTATGTCCTAGACATATTTATCAGTATTTATGATTATATTCTGGTAAACATTTTCTAGGCTTTTCGCCAAACCACCTAAAGTTATCTTTCTCACGTTCTTTATCCTCCTTTCAATAATAATAATAACAATGTTGCCACATATTAAAACTTGTCAGCTAAAAAGCCAATGTTTAAGAAGCACTCTAAATTAAGTTATAGCACAGGACAAAGTAAGTACATAATTGGCGGGGGGGAGTTATTTACAAGACCCTTACAATATAAACTATATGTATGTATGTGTGTATATATATATATATATAAACAGTGCGCATATATATACACTGTATATATATACAGTTGTGCTTATAAGTTTACATACCTTAGCAGAATTTATGATTTCTTGGCCATTTTTCAGAGAATATGGATGATAACACTAAACCATTTCTTTTTTTTTTAAATTATAATGACAACAGAAACTACCCAAATGACCTTGATCCAAAGTTTATATACCCTGGTGATTTCAGCCTGATAACATGCACACAAGTTGACACAAGGGGCGTGATCTGTTTGCTGGTAATTAGTGTGTGTGTGTATAAAAGGTCAATGAGTTTCTGGACTCCTGACAGACCCTTGCATCTTTCATCCAGTGCTGCACTGACGTTTCTGGATTCTGAGTCATGAGGAAAGCAAAAGGATCTGCGGGAAAAAGTAGTTGAACTGTATAAAACAGGAAAGGGATATAAAAAGATATCCAAGGAATTGAGAATGCCAATCAGCAGTGTTCCAACTCTAATCAAGAAGTGGAAAATGAGGGGTTCTGTTGAAACCAAACCACGGTCAGGTAGACCAACTAAAATTTGAGCCACAACTGCCAGGAAAATTGTTGGGAATGCAAAGCAAAACCCACAAATAACTTCAGGTGAAATACAGGACTCTCTTAAAACATTTGACGTGGCTGTTTCAAGATGCACAATAAGGAGGCACTTGAAGAAAGATGGGTTGCATGGTCGAGTCTCCAGAAGAAAGCCATTACTACGCAAATGCCACAAAGTATCCCACTTACAATACGCCAAACAGCACAGAGACAAGCTTCAAACCTTCCAGCACAAACTCATTTGGAGTGATGAGACCAAAATTGAGCTGTATACAAGCTGCTGAAAGATGGCAAGTAGTTCAGATGTGAGGTTTGCAATAGCAAAGCTGAACAATGCCAATTACCAGCTGTGGAAATTTAAGGTAGAGATGATTCTCAACAATGATGAATTGTGGCAAGTGTTGAATACAAACAAGGATAGATATAATTACAGCTCTCGCAGAAGTATATATCAATAATGGGTCCGTTGATGATGCCTACAGGAAGGCAAAACGCGTTGACGTATTTCCGGTTACGAGTCCCACAGACGTCACTTCCGGTTACAATGGAACGCACACTGTATAGCGGCATTCTCACTGATTGTTCTCCAATGCTGTTTTTATGTTACATCCCTGTAAGTACAATTAAATACAAAAAGTAATTTTAGCGCAATAAACAACATTGTTTACAGTACTTCACTATTTTGGTTTCCTCTTCTCCCTTATATTTGGATTCATGATGAGTTGTGTTGGATTACGTGTGAACCCCTGGCTTGCCAGAGAGGAATATTGATTTCAAAAACCTGTTTGACCCCCAAACTGAAAAGCTGGTGGTCATTGGCATTTGGTGAGTAGGGACGCTTAGGGGGGGCAATACCTCGCACCACTCCTTTGAAGCACACACCACTTTGGATTATTTCAAGCACTTTCAAGCACAAGAGCACTTTTTATTGGATTTATTTGCACATGAACTTTTTGCACTTCTAATATTAATTTGGATTTTCATAATTATTATTGATATATACTTCTGCGAGCGCTGTAATTATATCTATCCTTGTTTACATTCAGGTGACTTTCACTCTGTGTACAGCAGCTGCAGTGTTATATTGTTTGTATTTTATTTTATTTTTCCTAAGCGCAAAGTTATTTTTTATATATTCAAGTGCTGAATACAGACAGACCCACAAACATAGAGACGGAGGATTGGGACAGGAAGAATAGGCAGGCTAAAGCAACCATAAAAAAAAACCAAGGTCACTGTCCCCCACCTATAACTGGCCACTACAGCAAGGAGCTATGGAAAGGCAGATACAGACAAAAAAACAAAAAAAATTCCAAGCTCAACTTACCAACCAGTCTGCCACCAAGCCAAATTCACCTGTCTAACAGTTCAGCGTTTAAAAGACAGGGGATTGGTTACACACATTTGCAAGTGTATGCATAAGCTGCAGGCCCCGACAAGGCTCCCTGTATACTGCAGACCTAACTCTATATGAGAGGCTTCACAGTGGAAGCACATACAATTAAATGGATAGATGAAGGACAGGTGACTGGAGGAGCCCAACCCTCCTTAAAGGTACATGACCAGACACCCAGCCGTGGCCCCATGGCGGCTGCGGTGCTGGTGTGGCACCAAAAGTGGTTACAACAAAAAACAAGGTCACTGTCCCCCACCTATAACTGGCCACTACAGCAAGGAGCTATGGAAAGGCAGATACAGACAAAAAAACAAAAAAAACAGACAGTGTCCTTGTTTTTTGTTGTAACCACTGCATCCATTGCGGGGGGAAGTGATGCACACATATCCCCGCAATGGGCGGTACCCGGGGCGGACCCCGCCCTCTTTTGGTATCGGGCCGTTTTTTCTTTTGTTTCGGCCGATACCGAAAACACAGTTTTTGCCCAAAAATGCCAATAATTTTCAGCGGCCAAAATTTTGGTGCATCCCTACTTCAAAACTGTATGGTCGCAAAGGTGAGGGATACAAAGAAAAATGCATGGTGCCTACAGTGAAACATAGTGGTGGCAGTGTCCTTTTGTGGGGCTGCATGAGTGCTGCTGGTGGCAGGGAGCTGAATTTCATGGTATCATGAATTCACAGATGTACTGCACTATATTGAAAGAGAAGCTGCTACCATCACTCAATAAAGACATGGATGAGAGAGTTAGGGGTGGAGGAACTTGACTGGCCTCAACCCAATAGAACACCTTTGGGATGAATTAGAGTGGAGACTGCGAGCCAGTTCTTCTTGTCCAACATCAGTGCCTGACTTCACAAATGCGCTCCTGGAAGAATGGTCAAACATTCCCATAGACACTCCTAAACCTTGTGGACGGCCTTCCCAGAAGAATTGAAGCTGTCATAGCTGCAAAGGGTGGGCCAACTCAATATTGAACCCTACAGACTAGATGGACTGGGATGCCATTAAAGTTCATGTGCATGTTAAGGCAGGCATCCCAATACTTTTAGTAATATAGTGTATGTATTTGTCCTAGTGTCTGAAGTGATGTGCACAATAATAAATGACAAATGTAGAAAGTTACTGAAATAAGTGTTTGGTCAACAAAAGGAAAAGATAATCTGGTTTCAATTTCTAGAAATTTATTCACACCAGTAGTTTCAATTAACTTCAGCACAGAACAGGTGTTTTTCCAGGCAGCAAATCTGTCATTGTGATTAATTGCACTGTATACATGGAGACATCGAAAATAACTTGCACTTTATTAACACAAGGTGAACTCTTTCAATGGGTAGGCATAAAAGGAAGTGATAAACATACAACCTTCCTGCTGTTTTTCAACATCAATCTCATCTTTAAAAAAAACGCTAAGATTTTGTAGAGAAGTAAAAGTGTTGGAGGAAGACACAAAATGCTCAGACATGGAGTGATTATAAGCTAAGGTTGATTTAGATTTTAATAATTTTGCCTGATATTTCAGGCCAACAGACGTCTGCTCAGATCACCTGGCCCAGGATAAAAAATAATGAGTGACGTTGGTATCCAAAATGGCCAAATGCTGGACAAGTCAAATCTACCTGTGTATGTGTATGGCTAAGTGTTCCAGCTGTTCTGTAGGGTTATGGTCGATATGTGCCTGCTGTACCATGTACTTGTATGAAAAAGTCCTGTTCTCTTTGTATTGCTTCCTTTGTGTGAAATCCCTGGTGTTCCTGTCAGTCCCTCTGCTTTCCTATTAAAAAATACTAACCACACTAAGCAGGAGAGCCCACTGTGGTCAGTTCTCTAACTATGCTGGGAACTCAGCCTGCTCTATAATGATCAGACTTGTCCTGACACGCCCCCTCTGCGCAACCATTCAGTGGGAAGCTCAGTGTGCTGCTGCTTCTCCTCCCCCAGCTCTTATGCAACTGAGAACAGATGGAATATGATCACTTATAAAAAAAATGGGGGAAAAAGGTATTTATAATGTTTTTTTTAAACCTATTATGACAGTATGCGAGGCAAAGTGGTAGACGGACGGTACCTGTATGCATTCATGTGGATTGGATTAAATGGAGTCCGGTCTGGATTTTACCAGCCACCATGGCAGGGCTGGTTCCAGAGTTTGTGGTCCACTTTGACAGGGCGTCTTTTGTGCAGAGGGACCTTGAGCAAGCAGGTGATAAACTTCAGACCCATGGCGATATGCTCACTTTTGTGAGCCTGGGTTCCTTGAGCAGTCCCTGATTAGACTTTTGTCAGCAGGCTTCAATGGGCTCTTTGGGACCCATTGTTACTATTTGACTTTATGCAACCTTTTTAACATATGGTACAAACTTATGTGCCATTCAAAAGCGCTCACCCTTGCTCTCTCTGGTCCCTCCAGTGATTTCCCTCATAAGTCTTACTTTCATGGCTGTGATGTCCCACGACCAAACATCCAACACCTACCTGACCGTCTAATAACTGTACTATTCTGTCCCTGTACTCCCTGCCAATTATCATTGGGTGCTACTTTGTGAGACAGCTCCTACATGCTATTGGACATCACACTTAGACCTTTTTACACCATCATATTTCTCCTGTTTTATGTTCTCGGTGGACTGAGGCAGGACTAAGCTATCTAAATTCACATGCCCTTCTGATTGATACCTTGAGTAGACGAGGATTTTAATGTGACCACTTACCCCTGAAGAAGAACTTTCGAAACACGTTGGGATTTGTCTGCCACCTAGTGGCAATGCAAGTGGTCTAAGTGTATTTGTATTTTAATTGTTTGTCACCAGTATTTTTCTTTCACTGATTCAAATGTTTTGTATGTTACCCCTTTTATGTCAGTTTTTGTTCTATTGTATGCTTATTGTGCACCCCTTGATGGCTGACCTTCCAGCAAGGTCATGTCTTTTTTTAAAAATGTATAAATAAACCTTTTCTATTTTACTTTAGGTCCTTTCTACTTCATATACTGCACCATCAAGCCAACCCGCTCGCAGATGTTCAACCTGGTCCAACTCACCAGGACGTGGCTACAGCTGGAGACTTTGCCAGGTCCCCAGATTGTGGGGTGTTTGTTCATGGACCGCTATCTACGTGCGCTCCCTGCTGCTTTGAGGAAATGGGTCAGTCATGGCGACCCCAAATCGCCAACCAACTTGTCGACCTCGTGGAGAGACACACTGCTGCTGAGGACTTGTTGCACCCAATTTATCTAGGGGTGAAAGATCACCCGGCGGACCCGGGAAGACTATTCCAGGGGTCAGCGGCATGGGGAAATTTGATAAGACTGCTACGATTAAAGAGACTGTGGACTCTAGACCTGGAGACTGGCCAAAGAAACCAGGAAGATCTTGGGGACCCTGGAAAGGACTGGGTATAGAGCACATTGAACAGTGCTACCGATGCCATGCATTGGGCCATATTGCTGTCGATTGTCCCCTGAATGATGAACCCATGCAATGTGATTATACTTATGTAAATAGACGCCTTTCTATTTTTGCATAGGTCGCATATACAGCATCGTGTTCAAATTGCATGGAGAAGCAAATATGGGTGGATTTTATTGATGTAAAGCCAGTCACTGCACTGCTTGACTCGGGTAGTGTGGTAACGTTGGTATAAAGCAATTGTATAAATCCTGCAAGGTTACACCCTATCACTGTTGGGATCACTTGCATCCATGGGGACACTCGTGACTATCAGAACGGCGTTGGTTGAGATTGACCCCCCTTGGGGCAGTGTGACTCATTCAGTGCGGGTAGTATCTTCACTGTTATATGAGGCCCTAGAGGGCAGGGATTTTCCCCATTTTTGGAGGTTATGGGAAGGCACAGGGAGGTTGGAGGATAGAGCTCCCCCTGCTGCAGAAGCACAGGAATTCTCACCCGACCCTTTTTTGCCAAATGGAAGGGGAGACTGGTGGCAGGACCGAGGAAGGAGGAAACCCTCTTCCTTTTCCTGTACTGGCTGGGGAGTCGGAGGAGCTGGAAGATAGCTCCTAGCTGGGGGCTAATAACCCAGAAAATGTCTCTGACCCTGACTGTAAGAGCGAGTGTTGTACCTGACTTAGAGGTCCGGAGAGAGGACTTCTGTACAGAGCAACTACGGGATGTCACTTTCCTTAGAGCCAGAGAAAATGTGCAGGTGATGGATGGGGAACCTGTGGACCCTTATTGGGAGTGTCTTTTCCCTACATGGCTCTTAAAAATAATTTGTTTTATCAGGTGGGGAAACGAGGGGAAGATGAGGTGGAACAGTTAGTGGTTCCCAAACCTTTTCACAGGATGGTGCTAGATCTAGCCCATGGGCATTTAACGGAGGGATATCTGGGTATGGATAAGACCAGGGAGAGAATAACCCAGATATTCTTCTGGTCCGGGTTGCATGCAGATGTCAGAGAGTATTGTGAATCCTGCCCTGAGTGTCAGCTCTCTGCGCCCTCATCCCATTTTCGTAGTACATTGTTCCACTGCCCATAATTGAAGTGCCTTTCGAAAAATTGGCATGGATGTCGTGGGACCCATAGTAAGGTCTGCCCGGGGACACCAGCACATCCTGGTAATACTAGATTACACAAGCTGCTATCCGGAAGCCATACCCTTGTGGAACACGTCCGCTAAGAGTTGGTCCAGGTGTATAGTCGGGTGGGGATCTCTAAAGAAGTCCTAACGGATCAGGGCACCCCATTTACATTGAGGAAAATAAGTATTTGAACACCCTGCTATTTTGCAAGTTCTCCCACTTAGAAATCATGGAGGGGTCTGAAATTGTCATCGTAGGTGCATGTCCACTGTGAGAGACATAATCTAAAAAAAAAATCCAGAAATCACAATGTATGATTTTTAAACTATTTATTTGTATGATACAGCTGAAAATAAGTATTTGAACACCTGAGAAAGTCAATGTTAATATTTGGTACAGTAGCCTTTGTTTGCAATTACAGAGGTCAAACGTTTCCTGTAGTTTTTCACCAGGTTTGCACACACTGCAGGAGGGATTTTGGCCCACTCCTCCACACAGATCTTCTCTAGATCAGTCAGGTTTCTGGCCTGTCGCTGAGAAACACGGAGTTTGAGCTCCCTCCAAAGATTCTCTATTGGGTTTAGGTCTGGAGACTGGCTAGGCCATGCTAGAACCTTGATATGCTTCTTACAGAGCCTCTCCTTGGTTATCCTGGCTGTGTGCTTTGGGTCATTGTCATGTTGGAAGACCCAGCCTCGACCTATCTTCAATGCTCTAACTGAGGGAAGGAGGTTGTTCCCCAAAATCTCGCAATACATGGCCCCGGTCATCCTCTCCTTAATACAGTGCAGTCGCCCTGTCCCATGTGCAGAAAAACACCCCCAAAGCATGATGCTACCACCCCCATGCTTCACAGTAGGGATGGTGTTCTTGGGATGGTACTCATCATTCTTCTTCCTCCAAACACGTTTAGTGGAATTATGACCCAAAAGTTCTATTTTGGTCTCATCTGACCACATGACTTTCTCCCATGACTCCTCTGGATCATCCAAATGGTCATTGGCAAACTTAAGACGTGCCTGGACATGTGCTGGTTTAAGCAGGGGAACCTTCCGTGCCATGCATGATTTCAAACCATGACGTCTTAGTGTATTACCAACAGTAACCTTGGAAACGGTGGTCCCAGCTCTTTTCAGGTCATTGACCAGCTCCTCCCATGTAGTTCTTGGCTGATTTCTCACCTTCCTTAGGATCATTGAGAGCCCACGAGGTGAGATCATGCATGGAGCCCCAGTCCGAGGGAGATTGACAGTCATGTTTAGCTTCTTACATTTTCTAATGATTGCTCCAACAGTGGACATTTTTTCACCAAGCTGCTTGGCAATTTCCCCGTAGCCCTTTCCAGCCTTGTGGAGGTATACAATTTTGTCTCTAGTGTCTTTGGACAGCTCTTTGGTCTTGGCCATGTTAGTAGTTGGATTCATACTGATTGCATGGGGTGGACAGGTGTCTTTATGCAGCTAACGAGCTCAAACAGGTGCATCTAATTTAGGATAATAAATGTAGAGGAGGTGGACATTTTAAAGGCAGACTAACAGGTCTGTGAGGGTCAGAATTCTAGCTGATAGACAGGTGTTCAAATACTTATTTGCAGCTGTATCATACAAATAAATAGTTTAAAAATCATATATATTGTGATTTCTGGATTTTTCTTTTTAGATTATGTCTCTCACAGTGGACATGCACCTATGATGACAATTTCAGACCCCTCCATGATTTCTAAGTGGGAGAACTTGCAAAATATCAGGGTGTTCAAATACTTATTTTCCTCACTGTATGTCCCATGTAACCAAGGAATTGTGCAGGTTGTATAAAATCTCCCATCTCCGTACCTCGGTCTACCACCCCAAAATGGATGGACTTGTGGAGAGGTTTAATAAAATGCTCAAAAGCATGTTGAAAAAGGTAGTGGAAACAGATGGAAGAGATTGGGATTTGTTGCTGCCGTACCTCATGTTTGCCATTGGAGAGGTTCCACAAGCGTCTACGGGGTATTCCCCCTTTGAACTCTTGTATGGTAGACATCCCAGGGGGCTGCTAGATGTCGCAAAAGAGATGTGGGAAGGAGAGGCCACCACATAGAGGAGCGTCATCAAGCATTTTTCCTTGATGCAGGATCGAATCACAGCAGTCCTGCCCCTGTTGCAAAAACATATGGAGCGAGCCCAGGAAGCCAAGAGAAGAGTTTATAATTGCGGTGCCAAAACCCGGACTTTCAACCCCAGAGTGCTGGTGCTAGTCCCCATGGTTGAAAGTAAATTTCTAGCAAAGTGGCAGGATCCCTTTGAGATTAGGGAAAGAGTAGGGGAAGTGAACTACAAAGTTTACCAGCCAGCAAAAAGGAAACCAGAACAAATTTACCATGTGAATCGTTTAAAAGTGTGGAAAGACAGAGAAACTTTATTGGCAGTGCCCACTCCTTAAGAAGACAGGCTATCCATGACTCCGGACGTTCTCATAACTGAGTCCTTGTCACTGATGCAACAAATTGACGTTAAGGAATTTATCAGTAAAAATAGAGATTTTTTTCTCTCCTCTACCCGGACTGACCACCGTACTACAACATGACATAGTTATGGAACCAGGGGTCTGCGTAAATGGTGAAGGAAATAAAAACCATGTTGGAGTTATACGTGATATAGGAGTCCCACAGCGTCTGGTTGAGGGACTCCTGTGGTGGTTCCAAAGCCCAATGGCACTATCCGGTTCTGTAATTTCCTGAAGCTGAATAACGTGTCTAAGTTTTACGCATACCTGATGCTGCAGGTTGACAAACTTGTGGACTGGCTTGGAGGTGCCCGGGACATAACAACCCTAGACATAACTAAGGGCCCCTTAACAGATCCCCTTAACGGAGTCAGCAAAGGAAAAAATGGCCTTTTCTACCCCCGAGGGGTCCTTCCAGTACAAGCGAATGCCGTTTGGTCTGCATGGGGCCCCTGCATCCTTCCAGAGAATGATGGACAAAACCTTGAGTCCGCATCGCCCCTATGCAGCTGCCTATTTGGATGATGTGGTCATCCACAGTCCAGATTGGGAATCACATCTGCCCCGAGTACAAGTGGTCGTAGATTCTAGGTAGCCAACCCAAAAAAGTGTGCCATAGGCCTGGAGGAGGCTAAATACTTTGGGTATGTTATTGGTCTGGGACTGATCAAGCCCCAGACCAACAAGATCGTGGCAATTCAAAAGTGGCCCCAACCGGTGAATAGAAAAAGTTTGTGCCTTTCTGAGGATTACAGGGTATTACAGATGGTTTATCCCCGACTTTGCCACGATTGCCGTTCCTCTGACCGATCTGACAAAGGGTAGAGGGTTGGGCATGGTTAAGTGGAATCCCGAAGCCGAGAAGGCATTCCAGAAGTTGAGGCAAGCCCTTTGTGCAGTGGGCGCTGCCTCCCCGCCGGCTAAAAAAAAAAAAAGTCAGCCCTGCCCCCCTACAGGTGGCGCTGGTACATTGACTTTTTTTTTTCGGCTCCTTGGCTGTCACCTGACAGCCAGGTAGTGAGCCTATTGGTCAGCCATTAAAGGCTATGTGTGTGCGCTGAACAGGCCCACACACATAGCCTGATTGGCTGCCCTGAGCCTGCGGCTCAGTGTGATTGGATGCGGTGGCCGAGGGCGGGTCACTGTGGCAGCGGACTTGACTCCTGCTCCCACAGAGACCCTGACCACCCGGTGAGCGACCAACGATGAGGGACAACCCGCTTCTCCGCATGCCGATCTCTGCAGACTCACAGCCTGCTTCTCTGCATGCCGAACTGGATGGGGTAAGTGCGGGAATTGTCCCGACCTCGGGGGGGGGTCTCTGCAATGTAACCCACCTGTGATACTGGCTGCATAAGTGCCCCCCATCTGTGATATTGACTGCAATTTACCCCCACCTGTGTCACTGGTTGCATAAGTGCCCCCACCTGTGATATTGGCTGCATAAGTGCCCCCACCTGTGTTATTGGCTGCATAAGTGCCCCCACCTGTGATATTGGCTGCATAAGTGCCCCCACCTGTGATACTGGCTGCAATTTACCCCCACCTGTGATATTGGCTGCACCTTACCCCCACCTGTGTTATTGACTGCATAAATGCCCCCACCTGTGATACTGGCTGCAATTTACCCCCACCTGTGATACTGGCTGCAATTTACCCCCACCTGTGATATTGGCTGCAATTTACCCCCACCTGTAATATTGGCTGCAATTTACCCCACCTGTGATGCTGGGGCTATATACTGTGTCCTGTGATGCTGAGCTGTGTACTCTGTCCTGTGATGCTGGGGCTGTATACTGTATCCTGTGATGCTGAGCTGTATACTGTGTCCTGTGATGCTGGGGCTGTATACTGTGTCCTGTGATGCTGAGCTGTGTACTCTATCCTGTGACGCTGAGCTGTATACTGTGTCCTTTGATGCTGAGCTGTATACTGTGTCCTGTGATGCTGAGCTGTATACTGTGTCCTGTGATGCTAAGCTGTATATTGTGCCCTGTGATGCTGAGCTGTGTACTCCTGACATAATATGTGGAATACAGGGGACGGAGTGGGTGGATTCTATAAGGGGTGGGACTTATTAGAAGTAGGAGGGGTCAAAAAGGAAGGGTGGGGCCTGGCGCCCCCCCCATCCTAAAACTTCACCAGTCGCCACTGCCTTTGTGTACAACCGGTGCTCGTGACCCCTGAGTTCACAAAGGAGTTTGTTGAGCAAACTGAAGCCTCTGAGGTGAGACTAGGTGCTCTTCTGTCCCAGATCAGAGACGGTGAGGAGCACCCGGTCGTTTACTTAAGCAGAAGGCTTAATAGGTATGAAAGGAACTATGCCATTGTGGAGAAGGAGTGCCTAGCAATCAAGTGGGCCTTAGAGGCGTTGAAGTACTACCTCTTAGGAATGTAATTTAGGCTAGTCACCGATCATGCCCCCCTGAAGTTGATGTGTGACAACAGGGAGAAAAATATTCAGGTGACTAGGTGGTTCCTAGCCCTACAGCCATTTAGGTTCACAGTGGAACACGGGGCGTGAAGAAACCAGAACAATGCGGATGCCCTCTCCCGGGTCCACTGTATGGTTGGGACAGTTGCTCAGCCGCAGGGGCTTGAGCAGAGGAGGAGTATATGTGACAGCATGCGAGCAGAAGTGGTAGACGGACGCTACCTGTCACCTCGTATGCATTCATATGGACTGGATTAAACAGAGTCCGGTCCGGATTTTACCAGCCACCGTGGCAGGGCTGGTTCTGGTCCGGAGTTTGTGGTCCACTAAAGCCCAGGAAGAGATCTCACTTCAGCTCTGACCTGGAACTCAGAGAGGGATCTGAGGGAGCTCCGTGTCTGTTTGGACTTTAAAAGACAAGGTTTGCATTGTGGCTTATGTTTTGTGGGTGTCGGGAACCAGCCCCACAAATGTTTCTTCCATTTGCGAATAATCGTACCAACTGTTGTCACCCTCCCACCAAGCTGTTTGGCGATGATCTTGTAGCCCATTTCAGCCTTGTGTCTACAATCTTGTCCCTGACATCCTTGGACAGCTCTTTGGTCTTGGCCATGGTGGAGAGACTGGAATCTGATTGATTGCTTCTGTGGACAGATGTCTTTTATACAGGTAACAAGCTGAGATTAGGAGCACTCCCTTTAAGAGAGTGCTCCTAATTTCAGCTCGTTATCTGTATAGAAGACACCTGGGAGCCAGAAATCTTGCTAATTGATAGGGGATCAAATACTTATTTCACTTATTAAAATACAAATCGATTTATAACTTTTTTGAAATGCGGTTTTCTGGATTTTTTTGTTGTTATTCTATCTCTCACTGTTAAAATAAACCTACCATTAAAATGATAGGCCGATCATTTGTTTGTCAGTGGGCAAACATACAAAATCAGCAGGGGATCAAATACTTTTTTCCCTCATTGTAGCTGCTCATAGATTTGGGAGAATAAACTAAATCTAAAATAAAATGTGAATGTCTATGATCAACTTAATACAGGCCCATACACAAATATGTTAACAACGTTCCTGAGATAAAAAATTGAAGAGAAAGGGCTGACCTGGCCAAAAAAATGGCTGTTCTGAGTTTCATCTACAGCTGATCACACAGCAAGAGCTTGGGCATTTGGTTCATCTGATCTCTGGATACTGGAGGAAAATCCCAGGGTATAGATTTGCTAAATTTCTCTTCAGTAGAGAAACATGACCAAATGCTAGGCTTTCAAACATTTGGCTAGCACTGGACGGAGCATGGGGCATCATTTTTAAAAGACTTACTATTACCCTTTACAAGGAAAAACTTTTAAATCTTTTTTTTTCTTTTTTTTTTTAAATTAAGATAAGAAAAGTTGTTACTGTGTGTAAGTCTAGATAAAAGCAAAATTGTTTCCTACAAAAACCTGGTTCTATCATTTTTCTATAGCAGGTAAAAAACTGAAAACAAGTGCATCATACTTACCTAGCTGGATGCAGCATCAGTCCCCGCCGGCTCTAAGACTGTGAACCGAGCAATCAAACACCACCGAGTTCTCAGAGCTCCCTCACTGACATTCACCAGCTCTCTGCTCTGCAAACCCCCCCCCCCCCCGGGCTTACTGGAATGCTGGGCTGTGGAGGGGGTGGAGGTGGCTGGCTCAGGCTCTCAGCGCCTCACAGAGAGGCTGTGCCAGGTGTCAGTCCAGGCATGCGGGCGGATCTCGACCACATGGTCACAATCTTTCCTGAGCCTGGACTGGCTCTATGATATCAGCCTATAGTGGGCTTCATTAGATTCTAATCCCCCCAAGGGGACCAAGTGCATGTAGTGCTTGGTCCTGTTCTGCTCCATCCTGTGGTTGATGAGCAGTGTGGCTGGGCAGCATGCTCCCAAACCCCTCCTCCTGCTGTTTGACCATGCTGCATGCAAGGTGATTAATACATATTGAAGACTCTTTGTCTCTAGCATGCTGTAGATGAGCATTGCCATACAACATGTGTTCTAACTGTGTGGGGGCAGGGCTGGCAGGGACATAACAGATCTAACTGATCCCGATCACAGGAATCAGTAGATCTGTCATGCCCCCCCCCCTCACATCAGCGGTTCCCCATTCTAGCTCTCTGTGAAGGGATCGCGGGTCTCCGGCGGGCATCGAGTCCGCCCGACTCACAGGCACGCTCACGCAGGGTGCGGCAGCCTGGAGCGTGTAAAGGGGAGGACGTCAATTGACTGCCCCCCGGCAATTCAGATCCACACTGTAGCTGTCAATCGGCTATAGTGCAGATCTGAAGTGGTTAAAATTGTCCTTGCTTATTATTGGGTATTATTTGCAACGTATAATTTCACCATATTCACTTAAAACTAAGGGAAAATTTGTCTTTAGTAAATCAACCCTTAGCTGTCTTCCACATAAAATTCAGTTTTAACCACTTCAATACCGAGCACTTTCACTTTCTGCCCAGGCCAATTTTCATCTTTCAGTGCTGTCACATTTTGAATGATAATTCTGAGGTCATGCAACACTGTAGTGAAATTATTTTTTTTTTTGTCGTATTTAATCACCACTGGGTTTTTTATTTTTTGCTAAACAAACGAAACAAGACCAAAAATTGTGAAAAAACCTTTTCTTTGTCTCTGTTTTAAAAATTTGCAAATATGTAATTTTTCTTCTTCACTGCTGAGGCTGCACTGATGGGTACTGATAAGCAGTCCTGATGAGGAGGCACTGAAGAGCAGTGTAAACAATGTACTTACTGTGCCCTGACAGACTTGCTGGTTATCGGCTCTCCTTTCGACACACAGAGACAGTGTGTGAGGAAGAGAATGCCGATAACTGGCAAGTCTGTTTACCATGTGTGACCATCTGTGATTGGACAAAGATGATCACATGGTAAAGGGCCGCTGTGATTGGCACTTTACCACGATCTGTGATCAGCCAAAGGACAGAGCACTCACCGAGCGTGTCCCAGGGGGCGTGTGGGAGGCACCATGTACATCTTCCCAGAACTGAAGAGCCATGCTGTAGCCATCTTTTGGCTATAGAGCAGGCAGGAACTGGTTAATATCTCTACCGCGGTGATATGACAATCCACACCTTCAGCCATGTACAGTATTTAATTAATTAAGTAATTTGATTAGATTATGTAACTAGAACAGGGCAGTTCCACTTTCACATCTCCCAGCCTGTTCTTAGACATTCAACACCTGCCTTGAAGAATTCCATTATGAGCTGATGAAGGTGTCCATATTACCTGTTTGAATATACAGTAAATGCTGGGGTATGTACCTGACACTCATTAGTTTTGAGGTTGCTTGGATAAGCTACAAAATGTCTTCTGCATTACAGGATAAGCCCCGTTGGCTGTGACTAATTATTACTCACTGATTCCTTTTCATGCTTTAGTACACACAATTTGACAGAATTAAAAGATGCTGGGAAAACACAGCCATTTGTTTATGATATTCTTAACTTTGATTTCGGGGTTACACTTCCTATACTTCAGTGTCCACAACTGGTACAACCAGGGTATTAATGGTAGAAGAAATGATGGCAATAAAAGGAAAGATTACATACATACAGGCCTTTTTTTCTCATAAAATAGGTGCAGGAACTCAACCACGACCTCTAAAACCCCCTCCCCTCACACACACATACTCCAAACCGCATCAAATAGTGGGAGGATCTTAAAGTTGCATTAAATACCAGGAATATATTTCGTATAGAGTGCACAGTTCTGTAGGGTTACAGAGTGCAAAATTCAGGGGTGCACTACATACATAGTGCAGAGTTGAGGGGTGCGCTACACACAGAGTTCAGCCTTGTTCCACAGCCGCTTACCTGCATCCTCCATCCACATCTCAATTTCACCCCTCTTCTTCTCTAGTACCTCCCCGCACACTGTAGATGGCTTTGTCTCTCTCATTTGCAGGGAGATCATCCAGTGGGGGTGTCAGCATCCTAACTGCACCCCGGGCACCTACATCTCCCTGGTCCCCATCCTGCACTGGGAGCTGCTCAAGAGATCAGATCTATGGGAGCCGTTGGGAGACAAGCTGTCATTTGTAAACACAGAAGCCTGACCTCTGTGCTTACAAGTGGTAGTGGTGAACAGGGAGCCAGAGGTGGTGTTACTGAGTTCCACCAAGTTCCAGCAGAAAAAAAGACCTGCATACAATACAAGGATTGCACTGGTAAAAAATAATCAGCTTCTTGTAAATATGATACTCCGTCTAAAGTAATGGTATATGGGGCTCAAATTAGGTGTCTGACTGAAAAACTGTTTCTATTTCTCTCCTAGCAACCAGTTAGCTCACTCCTTTGCAATGTTGTCATATGATTGCCAAATTACTGCAATTTCTAGCTGGAAACTAATATGTCAACTCCCAATCCATCAACTCTGACTTTTTACTCTAAATTGCATATATATTATTATGTGTAGTGCAAACTTATAGTATTGGCTTAATGGTTTGAGATCTCTTGGCGGAACTTACACATTCCTGTTTGAACTTTTACATCTCAATATTAAATTGTTTTTAAAAAAAGAAAATTAAGCTGTTAAGATCTTTTCCAAGTTGTTGTTTATTTGCAACTCACATGTTAATAGAAGTCATAATTAAGGCCACGCAGAAGGTTTTGGAATGGTTTCGATGAGTCATCTTCAGAGCTAGTTGGGTGGCCATATACTAGGTACAAGTTCCATACCCAGGGTGCTCTGTGTTCCAGATTATGCTGTAAAGTAATTTCTACAGATCAGACAGGAAGTCACTCCTTGGTTTAACCAGTCTTCGCTGGAAGGTTTAATAAACACTAGAAGAAGTATGAAGAGTTTAACAGGATTGTAAAGGAAGTAAAGAAAGACAAAGAGCCCGTGATTAAATATTTGGCTGTGCTCTTTGGAGGAGTTTTCATCAACAGGTAGTATGTTGTAAGACTATCTGTTTAGGTCAGTGTAGCATCAACTACATTGCTGTGATGTTATTACTGCTTTTCATGCACTGCAAAAGAGAAAATGCTGTAATTAGTTGTGGAATGTGCAGACATTATTTTCTTTCCATTGTAATATTCAGGGGTTTATTATTGAAAAAAGTACAAAGATCAGTAAACTATAGGAGCCAATCAAAAATCAGCTTTGGATCAGACAAAAGCCAATCACTTTGATTTAACACAATCTACTGCTTTTGTATAAGACCATGTTATATAATAAAACCAATAACTTATATCATCACAAACATAGGTACGATAGGTTGGTTTATCAGTAATACTGAATGAAACAAGCAAATAGCATTGTAGATAAGGTCAGAGTGTCTGTGGACACCACGCCTTTCTAAATTGAAAATCACAGTGCAGAATTTTGACACGAATGGGACTTTATGTGCTGCATTGTACAGTATGTCGTTGCTATATAAATAATGCAAATAAAAGATATATTTCTTTACTAAGATGATAACCTCATCCCAGGGCCAGATTAAGAGCATCATGGGCCTGGTACTGAGAATTTTGGTGGGCCTTTCATACTCCCAACATTGTGGGTACAGTTTGGGGGTGGCCCCCTCCTGTTCCAACATGACTGCACACCAGTGCACAAAGCAAAGCCCATAAAGACATGGATGAATGAGTTTGAGGTGGAGGAACTTAACTGGCCTGCACTTCAACCCTATAGAATACCTTTTGGCTGAATTAGAGAGGAGACTGTGAGCCAGACCTTCTCGTCCACATCAGTGCCTGACCTCACAAATGTGCTTCTGGAAGAATGGTCAAACATTCCCATAGACACACTCCTAAACCTTGTGGACAGCCTTCCCAGAAGAGTTGAAGCTGTTATAACGGATGCAAAGGATGGGGCAACTCAATATTGAACCCTACGGACTAAGACCGTGATGCCATTAAAGTTCATGTGCATGTAAAGGCAGGTGTCCCAATAATTTTGCCTAGCTAGTGTATCTGCCAATGGTTGTGGAACCCTCCTACACATAAATACTACATTTAGACATAATTTAGGTAAGGCCATGAGGCAGGAGTTATGTTTAACAACACAGAGAGAACAAACAACATCTTTACATGAAGTGACATGTTTGAGATTCAAACTCAGGACCTGAGCAATGGTAGGCAGAATTTCTACCTTTGTGAGGCACAGGGCTGCGTGGGGAGTCCTCCTACTCATAAATACACAGATACTGCATTTCTTGGAATATATAGTAATTACATTAGTCAGGGGTTTCTGTTCTTGATTTATTCTGTGATATTTGGTGTTTCTTGCTGTGTGAGTGTAGAATAGTAATGTTATCCTCAGATTTTTGGGAATGACATTTTTATTTCTGATGTTGGTACACATATCACATTTTTTGGGCTCAAATTAGGATCATTTGGAAAGAATAAAAATTTAAAAGGGACTAAATTTCAATAAGCAACGGTATTGTTTGTGGTTTAACAACATAGAGAGAACAAACAACATCTCTACATAAAGTGACATGTTTGGGATTCAAACTCTGTACATCAACAATGGTAGGTAGAATTGCTACCTTTTGAGCCACAGGGCTGCTGCATGTCAAGTCCTCCTACACATAAATACATAGATACTGCATCTAGGAATATATAGAAATTACTTAGTCAGAAGTTATTCTTGATTTATTCTGTGATATTTGATGGTTCTTGCTGCGTGAGTGCAGAATAGTAATGTTATCCTCTGATTTCAGGGAATGATATTTCTGATGTTGGTACACATATCACATTTTTTGGGCTCAAATTAAAGTGGTTGGACAACCACTTTAACCTACAGGTAAGCCTATAATAAGGCTTACCTGTAGATTCCCTGCATATCTCCTAAACCGTGCTGTTTCTTCACTGTGCCACGATTGGCGGCTTCCGCGTGCATGTGCGGGAGTGACGTCACGCGGCTCTGGCCTGTCTCAGAGTCGGAGATCACGGCCCCGGAAGGAAGAGGGGCGAAGATGGACGTGGTCTGTAGGAGGGACATCTTTGGCTTCCAATGCAGGTAAGTGACACATAATAGACTAGTATGCGATGCATACTAGCCTATTATGCTTTTAAATTGTAGGGTAACAAAGAGGAAGTAAAACCCATAAAGGTTTACTTCCTCTTTAAGATCATTTGGAAAGAATATAAAAATAACAAAATGGGACTAATTTTAAATTTCCATAAGCAATGGTATTGGTTTGTGTTTTGTAAAGACACTTGTGTGAGTTTGGGGAAATATTTTTGTGAGATAGATATCAACAAGTGAAAGTGACAGAGAAAAAAATATTTTACCAAAATATGTAAAGATACACATTCTAACATTTTTGAAAACAAAATAGATTATCAAAATTGTAACATTGTTGCAAGGACAATTTCTTTGAGAGAAAGATACATTTCATCTCAACATGAAAATTATTTCTTTGGGAAGTTACAATTGTATTAGAATGAATGGCTGAAAATCGCACTGGGCTATATTGCTCCAAATTTTACTCCCAAAAAACACACTACACTGTGTGGAACTCAGCTAACAGTAGCACCTGCCGGCCGCTGCTGATTTACATAACGATAGCGCCTACCACCCGTGATTTACATAACAATAGCGCCTGCTGGTCGCCCTTAATTTACATAAAAATAGCACCTGATGTCCGCGATTTACATAACAATGGTGTACACACACACAGCTAAACAGCATTAAAGACTCGCTGGCATGGGCCTATCTTGAGGTAGGGGCCTGGAGCTGCAGCTCCAATAGCCCCTATATTAATCTGGCCCTGCCTCATCCCAGCATGTCTTTCCATGTGAATTGGTCTTGTCTGTTTTATGAGTATGGGGGTAGACTGGTCCATGCCATCAAATGTCATATTAGTGCCATGTGGTGCCAATTAATAAATCAATGTTCACGTCAGGGAGAGTGTTAAGCTTTGATAACTATGCTAGGGTGGGTGATGATCACTCAATGTAAAATGTGCATGTGCAAAATTTGGGACAGATGGCTACAATCTCAGGAACTTGTAGCCAGTAATAACGATGTATATTATTATTATTTGAATGCATAACATGTACATCTTTATTTGTGAATAGCTGGCAATAAGGAATACTTATAGTTTTACTATATAGAATAATACTTGGCCGTTTTATTATCAGGCCCAATACCAACACCAGTATTCTCCTTGGAACAATGTCTTAATTTAAAGTAATGTCACTCAATAATAACTGTAGATACAAACCGCTTTGTTCAATTGCCATTCATTGAAAGTTTATTACATACGTATAATTTTTTATTTCAATAAAAGTTATCTTTGAAAGTAAAAAAATGTGCATGTAGTAGAATGATTGTATTCCACTTAATAACCAATTGGTTATACATTACAACAATGAAAGAAACTGTATAGCCCTGTTTTATGCACTATTAACGTTTTTGTAGTACTATACTTTCATACTTTATATTATGAGAGCTCACATCTGCTACTGTGTGCCATAAATAAGGAAAGGATACGAAAGAGAAAACTAAGAAAATTGCAGCATGTACAAATACTGTGGCCAGGGATTTTTTTAGGTTTTTGGATCCATAGACCTCAATGGATCAAAAATGTGTATTGAGAAAACGCAAAATGCACCTGGAATATGCAAACTGCAACCTGCATAGGTGTAAATCAGGCCTAAAGCTCTGTAATTAGTAAAGCTCATGCTTCCTACTAATTGAAAAACACTAGCTCTGTGCTCACGTGAGTTTACGTAATACGTTTTCTCGACTTTTCACGCGAATAATCGCGTCCGTTTTATATTACGTATGTTCCATAATATTAACGGGAATGTGTCCACGAAATTTTGTTTTCCACCTGTACCAGAATGTCAAACAAAGGAAACTTTACATCGGTGTCGTAGTCATCTTATCGGACAGGGGGCGGTCGTACGATGACTCTTCCTGGAAACGATAGACACACCTTCGTCACCAGACTGTAAGGGGGACTACTCTGTCTCGATCACAAAAAGTTAATCATCCTTCGTAC
>BLSH010413241.1:459239-474157 GCA_018402905.1 Glandirana rugosa | reverse complement strand
GAATAAAAATATGGTAGTATGATTGTTACATCTGCCTTTATATGAAGTAGCTGTAGGACCATTTTTATGTTCCCCACCGTGATGCAGAAAATCAGCTTGTTATATCTGTCAGTATGGTACCTTAAGTTGGGTTGAGCAGTGCATCGCAAATGTAAAAATATGAGTATAAATATGTGTGTATAACAATACATCCTTTATTGGAAGAATTGGCTCATTTTATTTTTCATTATGCCTCTTTACCCTTGTTTTCTAATTTACATACCCTTCCTTGTTTTACTTCACTCTTTGGTTTTACCCACTGCCTCCCGTTTTATTTCTCTATTAAAGCAGTAGTAAACCGCAGTACAAAAACAAAAGAAAAATCTGGTAGGTTTAAATAATAATATGCTAGTATGCACTGCCGATGTATGCGGCCTAAATGGTGTAATTGGAGGTCCACGGTGAGCGGCAGCATGGTAGGTCATTCTGCCTGATTCTACCTTTTTATTTTGTCTGTAATGCATCTTACTTCAGTGATGTTTCTCTAGATTGTACAGATCCCCATATGGCAGCTGGAATGTCTTTGAGTTCCACAGCAGCTTGCGGTGGAATGGAGGCACCTGCCTGGCTGCATGTTGGCTATTGGGGTGGGGTACTGGCTGTGTACTGTGCAGCTTTTGTTCGGCTTTCCTTTAGGTTTACCAAAACCATGTAGTGTGATATCAAACATAAACCCATTTCATTTGTGTACAATCAGGCAGGCCCTTGCTCTGCATGGTGGAAGGTGGACGTGGGAGAGGTTGGATGGAGAGTTGTTTAGTGTATGGCCAGCCTCACTCACTTTTGAAGAAAAAAAAAGTGTGCAATGAGATCTGTACTAGCTATGGGTAAGCTATGTACATTGCAGAATATTATCATGATCCTGCCTTTTTGTTTCTGTCCTAAACAAGTTTTTTTTATCTTGTCCTGCTTTCTGGCAAAGCTGAGTTTGTTTCAATAAGCACCTGGTGTTAATGTCAGGACTCTGGTCTGATAGCTGCTGCTTTGGGCTCCCTTTAGCAGTGGTTAACCCCTTGGAGGATTATAGCCAAACAAGCTAATTCCTATTGCATTGATTTTTTTATGAACTGCTTTATTAATCTGCAGGGCTATCATTTCTAAGTAGATGTGTAACTTTTGATATATTAAGTTACCAAATGACTCTTGCTTAGTATCCGGTTTATCAGGGATTTGATTTTTTTTACAGAGACATAAGTGAGGTCAAGACGTCCTTGTGCAGTAAGACTGTGTATGGTTACTTCCTTGTCTTTCTTACTGCCAGTTTGCTGCAAAGCCATTTGCTTATATTGCTAAGCCATGAGAGTCAACTCTTCCTAGTAGCCAGTCATTGCTAAGGAGGTAAGGGGTACTGTTCAGGTAAGAGTTTTTCTTTGAGGTGTATGAGAAATTAACTATGGGCTTTTACAATTTAGTCTCTCCAGTTGACAGGCATCAAGCACTGCCTTAAATTGGTCCTGTGCCACTCATGCCTTGGCAGTCAAAGCCCTTTATGAATCTTGATGACACCTATAAGGTTGTCACATTCATTAAACATGTAGGCGATGCATTCTTGCACTAGTGGAAATGGAGCTTAAAGGAGTTGTTGTCACTCACACTGTGGGAAAAATCAACTTTCTCCAGACTCTTTCAAGAGAGGATACACATGAATGTGATGGTGTGAATCCTGTTGGTTCAAGCAGACAAGGATAAGGATGACAACACTTAACAGGCTGTCACATTCATTTAAGCACATGGTCAATACACTCTAAAGGAGTGTTTCCACTTTGTGAAGGGGTTACCTATTCTGACAATGAACAGTCTCCAAGCCTTTCCAGGTGAACTATCCTATTCAGACTCTTCCAAAGAGAGATTAAGGATGAACATGAATGCAAGAACCAAGGATAAAGATGACGGCAGCTAACAGGTTGTGACGTTCATTAAGCATGTAGTCAATACACTCTAAAGGAAGGAATCCACTGACCCAGTGAGGTGTTGCCCATTCTGGCAATGTGTAGTCTCTGGGGCTTCCAAGGCAAATGATCAGTTTCAGTCTCATCCAAGAGAAGATACGAATGAACATGACTGTATGCAGCCTGCTGCTTCAAGCAGCCAAGGACAAAGATGACAACACTGAATAGGTTGTTACATTCATTAAACATGTGAGCAATACACTCTAAAGGAGTGGTTTCCACTCACACTGTGGGCAAATGAACTCTTTCCAGACTCTTCCAAGAGAAGATGCAGATGAGTATGACTATTGGTTCAAGCAGCCAAAGACAAGATGATGACACCTAACAGGTTCTCACATTCAGTAAACATGTGGCTTGTGTGGGTGCAGCTCTGCAAAGCTGAAGTTGTAGCAAGCACTGGACGGCTGCACTCGTTTAAAACCACCTTTATTTCAATTGGCATAAAATCCATGGATCCAAAAGACAGACAATACATATCACAGAACACAACAGGTCTTGTACAGCATGGCTTACGCGCTACACACCGTTGTGTGGAGGTGCTTAGTCAAAGCCTGAGTGCAAGGACTGATTATCCCATATTGTAGCAAGCGCTGGATGGCTGCACTCCTTTAAAACCACCTTTATTTAAATTGGCATAAAATCCATGGATCCAGAAAACAGACAATACATATCACAGAAAACAGCAGGTTTTGTACAGCATGGCTTACGCGTTTCACACCGTTGTGTACAGGTGCTTAGTCATAAGTCATGAGTCTTCAACTTTAAAAGAGTTGTTTACACTCACTCTGTGAAGGGAAAGGGCCCAGGAAATTGGCCTGAATAAACTTTGGGGTGTCAATCCTGTTCCGCCTGGATGTGGTCCCTGTGTTCACATGGTAAATGTATCGTCTATCAGGGGGTCCCTCTGCTTGCTGGTCTCTGGGGCAGCATATGAGTGTAAATCACTTTTAACGGAGAACCAGTGCGCTATCATGGCTGGAGTGGACATTTTCCTTATTACTGGGTTACTTAGCTTCCTTATGGAAGAGGCACTGCACTGCTGCTTTATTAATAGTCATTGAACAAGCTCAATGTTTTTGCCTGCCTTCTTTTTCTGCAAAAAAGCAAATGCCAACCCCAAATAAAGGCCAGTGCTACTAAAGAAGGGAGGGGACAGTGCCTACCTGTTTCCTAGAAAAAGCAGCCCTCTTCAGGCTCTGCCAAGATGTGCATGAACCTGATTTTATGAATCCTGCTTTGCTCAGGCAGTCGGAGATTAAGATGATGCTAGACACAATTGTCAAACTTCATTAAGCATGAGGTCAAGACACTATAAAAGAGCTGTGTTGGACTCGCCTTGTACAAGGGTCATCTATTCTGGAAAGGTTCCGTTTTCCTTCCAAAGCCAGTAACTGGACTCAAGAGCTTTCTCAGGCCGACCAACCAGACTTTTCCAAACAAAGAATATATGTAGGAGGATGACCTATGTCTGCTTTTTAATTCCTCCTTTCTAAGGCTGGTGAGATGCCTTTAGATGGAAAGCAGTGGTAGTATTTCAAGGGCTTCTGAATCATCAGACGAGGGCCCTGGAGATGCTACAGAGCTTTGGTTGGTTGATCATCCTTGTACGAGGGATTGATGAATGCAGCAGTCCCCACAGTGGCCTGGGCTCAATGGCATCTCAAACACCTTAAGTTTGGTTTACTCCAGCAGTGGGTCAAGAACTCTAAGTGAGCAGATAGTGCTTCCGAGATTTTTTTTTTCTTGTCGGGAAAATTTGACATGGTAGACTAAACCAGCTTATCTAAGACAAGACCTTCCGGTTTTAGTTATAGTTGGGGAGTTCACTGTCAGAACCAGTTTGCTCAAGGAAGATCAAAGGGAGAGCGATTCCTCCTTCTAGAGTTGATGGCAGCACAGGAGGCATTACTGACCTTTGAGCCACTGCTTCAGGGCCATTGTGAGGATTTAGACCAGGGTTTCTCAACCAGGGTTCCATGGAACACCAGGGTTCTTCCAGAGGTTGCTAGGGGTTCCTTGAGCAAAGGTCAATTTCTACCTCTCAGATAAATTCCCAGTGACACCATTGATCTTTTTAGCTATCTGCAAGGGGGTAATTCTTCCCAATGACCACAAGTGTAAGGAGCATTCTTCCCACTGACCATCACACTAATGTATCATGAGTTGTAGATTTTTAATTTTTAGCAGGGGTTCCCCGAGACCGGAGAATTATTTCAAGGGTTCCTCAGTGCTGAAAAGGTTGAGAGAGGCTGATTTAGACAGACAACAATAGCATATGTGTCGAATCAGGGAAGGAATAAGCAGCCTTGGGCAGATTGCGGCACACATGTTTCGGTTGCCAGAGTGCAATCTGTTGTCCCTGTCAGTCTCTTACCTTTCCAGGGTGAAATATACGTGAGCAGACACTTTTTGAGCAGACGCTTTCTGGATCTAAACAAATGGATGTTTGGCCAGAGAGTAGCTACCTCTGAGGCACCCGAGAAAAAGGTTGGTAAATCAGTTCAGGGCCTAAAATCTATGAGGATGGGTAATCAAATTGCTTCAAGGAGGGTGTCTGAGTGTGGTAAACCCTACCAACTGACCCCAAGGGAAGAGATGATAGATAAATATGGGCCATGGATGGTAAAATATATTTGTGATTGGGAATGTTGGACTGGAATTAAGTTTTCTAGGAGAGGTACATTAAAGCTTAAAGCATGGGAACAGCTGTGGTCTGGTTATCAAAAGAAGATGACAGGGCCACAGGAAAGAGATGCTTGGGCTATATGGATGCTGGAGTCAGCGAATAGGGCAGAGGAAGGGAATGTTTTGACTATGGGATTCATGGAGAAATCATTCCAAGCACTACTTGAGGGTAGAGACAAGCAAAAACTGTCTCAACCCCAAAGTTGTGGCACTAATAAACAGGGGGACAAGGAGACATTGTCAGGACTTGGGCCTCATGCATACCCAGTCCGTATCAGCGAATTGCTCAGGTACTGATACGAACTATCACCTTTCAGTGCTAGTATATAAGGAAAATGATCAACCTTGAAATAGTTAATGCACAAACCCAATCAGCGCTCCTGGTATGTCAATCAAATCTAAACCAAGAAGATGCTGGAAATACCAGTACCCTTGTGAGAACAATAGCTGCTGCTGTAAATGAAAATGGCAATTTGAACCAATATTACAGTATACACAAGTTACACTCCAATATATCCAGCAGCACTAAAAAAGAGAGATCGACCCACAGTTTGAATGTGGAACTGGAGTCAATGAGACTCAATGAGACGCTATCAGTCCATACAAAGTTCGTTATATATCCGATCGTCTTATGGTGTTTGTTAGTCCTAGGCTATGAAGTGCTCAGGATAACCTGCTCAACAGCGCCACCACACCGTGTGAAAAAAAGGGGGGTCCCCCCCTCTGTGGAAAGACTCACTGGATGTACCACTAGATACAACCCATATAACACATCACAAGATGATCCTTTGGTCTGCTTGCCTCCTCAAAACCACCATTGATAATCCGCAGTCAATGTCATGGAGGTATCCTCCATTCCATCTTCCTTCGCCTCCGTGTCTCTCTTTGCTCTTCAGTATGTTGGTTTTCTTCACCAGACTGTTCCCCTTGTGTGTTCCAGCCTGCCTCGTTATCTGCACCTCGAGGTGCAGGTGGTGTCATCTGCAAACACTGAAATGGTACTTTTAATCCCAGACTCTTGATCATTTATAAATATATTGAAAAGTAGGGGTCCCAACACTGAACCTTGGGGTACGCCACTGATAACCTTAGACCATTCAGAATAAGAATCATTAACCACTATTCTCTGAGTTCGGTCTTTTAGCCAGTTTTCTATCCATTTACAAACTGATCTTTCCAATCCTGTAGGCTTTACCTTACACATTAGCCATGTGTGGGGAACGCTGTCAAACACTTTTGCAAAATCCAAGTATACCACGTCCACAACCACCCCTCTTGTCCAAGGTATTACATACCTCCTCATACCTCAAAAATAAATTAGGTTTGTTTGACAACTTCTGTCTTTCATGAATCCATGCTGTCTGTTGCTTAAAACATTTTATTCCAACAAGAACTCATCTATGTGGTCTTTTATTAAACTCTCCAGTATCTTCCCAGCTATAGAAGTTAAACTAACAGGTCTATAGTTACTTGGTAAAGACTTTGATCCCTTTTTAAATATGGGCACCACATTGGCCAATCCAGTGGTACTATTCCAGTCCCTAAAATTAGATACAATGGCTTTGAAATTACAGAGCTCAATTCCTTTAGGATCCGTGGGTGAATGCCATCTGGTCCAGGTGCTTTATCTACCTTTATTCTGTCTAAATATTTCTGGACCATTTCACTTTTGAGCCATTGTGTATAATTTGTAGCTGTGTCACTACCACCCTCATCGCGGACATAAGCTCCCCCTTGCTCATTTGTATACACAGAGTTGAAGAATGTATTTAATAAGTTTGCCTTCCCTTTTTCCCCAGTCACGCACTCTAGATTATTTTGTAAAGGGCCTACATGCTCAGACCTGATCTTTTTATTATTAATATATTTGAAGAATTTTTTGGGGTTTGTCCTATCTTTTGCAATCTGTCGTTTGTTTTGAATTTTTGTGTCCTTGATTTCCTTTTTACATATTCTGTTATATTCTTTGTAACATTTAAAAGATGATAGTTTTCCCTCATTTTTATATTTTTTAAATGCTCTTTTCTTATCATTTATAACTTTTTTAACGTTGCATCCAGGTGGTTGTTGAAACAGTATGAACATTTGAAGTTGCAGAACACATCCCTAAAAGAGGCTCTAGAAATAATAAAAAGTAACGTTAGTGTTTTAGAAGCTTTTATGACAAATTCTGATGCTATCCACCAGAAATTAGTAACAGAAAACCAGAGATTGCAGGGACAAGTTCATCAGCTGGCAAAAAGACTGAAGGATGCAGAAAGGGAGGTGAAAGAATTATCTGTCAGCTGCCAGGAGCAGCTTGCTCGGTTTTCAGATGGAGTGGATGAAAAAGCAACTGATTTGGGTATACCTGAAGTCAGTGGGACATCCTCCACACCTAATGTATGTACCAATAGGAATAAATCCCTAGAAGGTAAGAGCTCTTTAAAAATTGCCCCTATATGTTGTAAGTCGCAAGCAAGAAATACTAATCCGGAAAAAGCCATCCCACTATCAAAACCTTCTCAGTCATCTAAAACAAAGCCTTTTGTTAAGAGATGCTATACAACTTTAGATAAGATAAAATGCCATTTATGTGGACTGTATGATCACATAGCTAAATTCTGTCTATCCAGTCCCATTGAAAAAAGTAGTGAAGAAAAATCCCTATAGAACCAAGAGACGTGATTTTGAAGTGCACTCTGCGCGCTTTGCAACGTGGCCTTGGGGTAATCATTATGAACAACCTCGATCATGGGTCCCATTCCAAGATCCTAAGGTAAGGAATGCGTCCATACGGGCTGAGAATGGGCTAATGAAATGGGATGGAACTTTGTAAGAAGTTCAAACCTACAAACAGATTTTATGGGTTTAAAAAGAGGTACAGGTCATTATAGACAACAGACTGGTATTTGGGGTGTCTAGAGTTTGCCTTCAAGCTAGCTAATTGTGAGAGTGTGCTTGTGGTGTGAAATACTTGCAACATATGTTGTGTCATCTGATTTACCTGTCCGTTTGTTGTCTTAACGGCTGACAGCCCACTGAAAACCGACCCCCCTTCTTTCTAGTTAGGCCTGTGAGAGTGTGAAGAGATCTGTATTAACATGCAAATGACCTGAGATAAGTTGAATCTTAAGGCTTCATGCACACAGGGCGTTAAAAAAAAAAAGTCCTTAAAACGTCAGTAGCTTGTCAGTGATTTTTTTCAGTTTTTTTCGGGGTTTTTGTGGCAGCGTTAATGAGCGTTTTTTTATCAATGGATACAAAACGTCTAAAAACATTGGTGAGTAGCGTTAGTGAGCATTTTTGGGCGTCAGAGCTTTTTTACAGCTGAAAAACGTCTCTCAGAACCCTCTGGTCTTGGGTTTTCTTTACAGCTCAAAAACGTCACTGCTAAAAACAGTTGATAACAGCCTGTGTGTGCATGAACACATAGGATAACATGATGGAGGGTTTAATGACTGTAGAAAAAAACGTCTGCAGCTGAAAACAGCTGCTGTGAAAACGTCAAAGTGAGGCCTAAGAGGTAGACTTCTGTAATAGTGAATTGAGATGTGTATTCAATGTATTGTGTTTTGTTTTTCAGAGAGACAGTTCTGAAGAGTTTCTTTTTTAAATTATAATTGATATATAAACGGTACCGCTAAAAGGTTTATTAGGAGCTGCTCATTTTTTTTTTAACCATTGTGATCATTTTTTGGGGAAATTATTGAACAAAATCCATGTGGTAATAATTAAGTTGAGCTCAACAATTTTTGGTATTTGGAAAAAAGTGCACTGTTTCAAAACAAATAAGAGACTTTCTTTGTGGAAAGTAATGTAACGTATGCTTGTACGTTTCGTATGCTAACGCTTTTTTATAGGTGCCTAACCATCAGTTATTTTTTGTAGGAAAAAAAATTGAATGTTCATTACTAAATTTTATATGTGTTTTATCCCTTAGATTTGATCATTGGGGTTCATGGCTCTCAGAACAAAAGGAGATCATGGCCTCCACAGACAACTTTATATAAAATAGTTTTTTTTCTTTTTCCTGGTTTGTCTGGTTTCACGTGAATGTTTTAGGTTTTCATCACCATTATTTAGTTAGTGCTTCTGTTTGTCCATCTGCTTGAATGTGTTTTGTCTAATTTGTGTGGGTTGTATGTTCTGGTCCAACATGTGTGGAGCTCTTGTATGAATGAGTTTCTCTGCTTCACTGATTAGTAGAAACAACTGACTAAAGTCCGCAATCCCCTATTACCAGTGACAATATGATTGGTCAACTCCAGTCTAAAGCTGGATACACACTGTACAATGTCCTGTGGGTTCTTTTTCCTTTGGATTTGTCAGGCCATGTGATGTGAGATCGGACCTTGAGGGTTTTGATTTGTGTGCGGTCAGGCGGGCCCTGGCGCTGCACAGTTTTGGTAAGTCTGGGGGAAATCAGACAGCGGGGATTGTACTGTGTGTATGGGGTCTTACTTAGTTTAAATGAAAAGTTGGTTAAGACTGCAGTGAATAATTGTCACTCCAACCAATATATCAGGCTAAGAAGTGTTAGAAATATCTGTCAATATTACTGCTTGTAGTGGTAAGAGTGTGTTTGGTATTGGCATTTATAAAGAATATAGTGTACATGTGGGAAGGTTGGTTTCAATCCAGATATTCAGACTATTTCCCATACTTAAATTAAAGAGAGGCTTACTGGAGACAGCCTTAGGAGCGGGGGGCAGGGCATTGAATGTCTTAAACGATATGGAGCTGGAAGCTCTCAGGAACAAATTGGGAAGTCTGGTGCTACATGTCGGTGAAAGGGTTAGGAAATCCAACTTCTCTGTCCAGCACCCAGGTACAATGAGAGGTGTTCCAGGACCTCGGAGAAGTGAGTGGGGGTAGTATCCAAGTTTAATATGAGTCATATGAATTGGTGGATGACTCAGTTCTGTGGTTGTCAAAATCTAACTTGCACTGTTCTCATCCCTGATGGCAGGAGCTGAACATTGTGCATATGCCTCAGTCAATTTGGGTACTATCCTATCAGACTCTACTGTGTTATACCCTAGAGTCCAACTTTTTCTCATGGTTTATGAGTCTGGACAACCTCAGATGATTGTTACTGGTGGGTGCTGGAGAAGAGAAGGGGTTGGGCTATGTCAATTGAAAAGGACAGAATCATGAGACAGCAATGCGGGCACAGGGAGGGGTCATGTCTAATGGATGCCAAGTTAGTGTCCCAACTGGTCCTAGACAAAGTTAAAAATACTTGAGACCAGGGTACTGGTGCTGGTATCCCATATCTAATGATGCACTGTATTCAGCATCAGGTTAAATTGTACTTAGTGGGGTACACTACCTCAAGGAATCTATTGTACTGTACATCTTCTCTTGTCCTTGGCACGGAAAAAGCAGGAACACCGGAAAGTATCCCTATTACCCCTGAGTAAAGGCTTTATATCTAACTTGACACCCCTTACATGTACTGAAACTTCCTTTGGGATTTGGGAAGGAGTTACAAGTTTGGTAGCTAGACTTTGGGCATCAGGATTTAGATAATGCCAACAGTTTGTGCAGGGCATTAATAGAAGGGCCCTGTTCAAGGAGTTTATAATCAGGGGGAGGGAGTGGTACAAAAAGTAATAGCTGCGGGGGAATGATTTGATGGAGCTGTCTGAGGTAAAGTTTTTAGGTGGAGGCGGGGTAGGTTTCCCTGGATAAATTCGTTTTCGGGGATCACCTAGTGGTGAAAAGGATAGGGCCTGGCTAGACATACTGGGGTAAGGAGTTTCAGAGGTTCTGGAACAGTCCTCATGCTGAGCATGGGAGGAAGTAACAAGGAAGCTGGGAATCAGGATGTCTTAAGATAGGTGGAGTGGATGAGTTGGGTGGTATCTTAAAATCAAAATAGATTAATCCAAATATGTCAGGCTCAGGTTTCTTAATGGGAAAAATGTACTCAGATACAGCCCTAAGGCCACAGCTGTAGAAAAACTCCACCCTGCTGTTGTCCTGATGTGAGTAACTATTAAGAGACCGATGTAGAGTATTGTGCGCATTTAAGAGAGGACCCTAGAACCATATATATATATATATATATATATGTGGTTGTTTTAGGGATAAGCCTCTAAATTGTAAGTATAAAGTACAGTCAGGTCTACCTAACTTCTAAACATTTTTAATCTTTTTTTTTTCTCTCTCCTTTTTAAGATCTGTATACCTGTCCTGTAAATGTACTGCTTGAACACTAATGTGGCATAGGAGTTATCTATTTTTATTTATTTATTTGTTTTTCTCTTTATTTTATTTATTTTGTCTTTTTTTGCTAAGTCGCTGCTGCAACAGCTGCAATGGATTGTTTTTCAAGACACTTTATAATAATTTTTCAGGGCAGTTATGTTTGTTTGTTTTTATGAATACAGATTCAATGCTCTTTGATATAAAGGGAAATGTGTGTGTGATAAACGGTCTTGATTGAAGCAGCATTAAACCTGTGTTTTTTTTACTTTTTATTGTTTTTTTATTTTTTTTTCTCTCTTTCTCATTATTATTTTTACTATTCTTCTTGTTCATTTTCATTACTTACCTCTCTTTCTTTAATTTTTCCTCGTTTAATATTATGCCCCCTAGGTTGTTCTTTTGGTTTCTATCTTAGATGTCCTTAGATAATATAATCAAGACATCAGCCATATAATTTTTTGCAAATTATGAGGTTTTGGCATTCCTACCCGACTCAGCTTCAAGTCGGGTGGGGACCCACAGGCTTATAATGGTTTCCTAAAGCAAAGCACTACCATATTTCACAACCAAAGTATCCCTGGACATCCAGGTCTTATGTCTTAATGTAATTCTACATCCCCCAGTTTGCCTACTGCTTTAACCTGAGCTTCATGAGCAAGTGTGGTGAACCCAGGGACTTGGCAATATCATGCAGTGTTGACTATCCCCACCTTCAGGGGCTCTAGTAGATACTGGCTGTCGCTCAGACTCTGTACCCTGTGGGGATCCCACTTTACCTGGCCACATAACCCTTAGTTTTATTAATGGCCAAACTGTTGCTCCTGTCTGGAATTCCTCCCATAATTGTACACTGACATTCTCCCTTTCCGTTTTGTATTCATGCACGGCTGTCTGGAGGCCCTCCCTAACTTCACCTGAAGAAGAAGCAACAACAACTATGCCATAGCTTGAGACAAAGGTGCATCGACTAGACTATCTTGAACATTCCTTCACCAAGCCGAAAAGTGCCGTCTTGCGGTCCGATACAATCTTTACAATCATTACACAGCATACCTAAAGCTACAGGACTAGATATGCCAGGATACCGCCATCAATGTTGGAGTACCGCTCTTCCAAGGCAGAGGAGCGCGGAAACATCAGAGCATAGGCACTCATGGTCCAGATGTGAAGTCTCAAAGGCACCAGGATTTCTTTGAAGTCTCAAGTATACCTTGATGTGTCCCGTCGTGCTCAAAATAAGAAGAGGAGGCCGCAGTGGTGGTGTTTGGTGGGTTGGGCCTTCCGGGCGGTTGTGGGTGGGTGCAAAAACCACTGACTGAGTACAGACAACATAACTAGCCCTGGAGTTATGTGTGGGGGTTGTCTTATTCATCAAAGGCTCAGCTGAGGTGATGGGGGGATGAAAGCAGCTGGGGCTGTCTTTTATGACATGTAATGACCTCCAGTTGACCAAGGGCTCTTCACCCCCCCGACTGAATGTAGCAATATCTTAGCATATGCGAGAGGGAGTGTCTTTACCAGTAAGGGGGTGAGGAGAGGTGGGATTTGCAAGTGTATATGCCAGAAGACAGACTCCTGGGTCTCTCTCTGTTTGGCTTTCAACACGATGGGTAATGTAAGATTTCTCTGTGAACTTACTTAATGTGTAACGTCCTTTTTCTGTAATTTGCTCTTATCCAACACTGTATTTGTAACATCATTGCTTTTAAAGGTTGACCAGCTATGTTAGATTTGTTGATATCTGATTAATACCAGTGTCTTTTCTGTATAATAATAGGTTGAATGAAATTGGATCTTTATTTTTTAGCAAAGGTGTCATTGCTCATTGATTTTAATTGTAATAATCGCAACAGCATTGGTTGATTGTTATATAGACAAAAGGTTGTAATCACTTATTTTATTTATCATTAAGCGTATGAGTGTATTAGGTAAAAATCTCTTTATCACTACGTTTACTGATCTGTACAATTTTTACCATTGCATTAAAGGTGTGATTTTTACTGCATTTTCTGTCTCATTCTGATTCATGGTTCCTGAGAGTAGGCGAAAGCCATGAATTCAGAAGATGCAGGCAATCTACCTAGTGGTAATATTTTTTCCAGATTGAATGAGCAGTTTGCCATAGCATTACAGACGCTCCTGATTTGTACTGCTCACCTAGGTCCTCCCACTGTGGTTGTTTCGGTACAACCAGTGTTGCAGGCTGTCCCTGCTGCTGCTCTAGTCTCTGTGCAGGCACCCGCCTCGAATACTACCGCTGTAAGTGGTATGTCTGGCTCCACTCTGCTTCCCCAGTGTTTTGGGGGTGATCCAGTTCAATGCAGAGAGTTTCAACCAGGTTGGGATATACTTTGAGATGCTGCCTTAGGCATTCCCCCACAGACAGAAGCAAATTAGGCTTCATTATTTCTTTGCTTTCTGATAGAGCCTTGGCCTGAGCAAACACTCTATGGGAGATGCAAAAACCCATTGTCCTGAGTTACCCTGAGTTTGTGTCTTCCTTTAAAAGGATATTTGATGTTGCTGCTAGCTTCACTTCTGCTGCCAAGAGCCTCATGTCCATCAGAGAACTGTCCGATTATGCCATTGAATTCCGTACTCTGGCAGCGGAAGTTGTTTGGAACTCATGGCTGCTTTTTCTCATGGTCTCTCGGATAATATTAAAGATGAGATAGCAGCCTGAGACATAGCTATGGATCTGGAGAAGTTAATCATGTTTTCCATTCTCATTGACTCCAGACTCCGAAAGAAACCTTCCTTTAAGGAGTGCTTGTGGAAGCTTCCTGTACGTTTTGCTCCGAGCTTTGCATTCCCACCCTTGTCTTCCTCACCTCCCATGCCTCCGGGTACCGAGTCCACCAGTGAAGTAGAGCCCATGCAGTTTGGCTTCACACATTTCTCTGTGGAGGAGAGGGCCTTTAGGAGGGAGAGAAGGTGCCTTTATTGTGGCCAGGCAGGTCGCTTATTGAGGTCTTGTCCTACCCATCTGGGAAACACCCGCACCTGAGGCCCTGTAGGGGACAGACCTTAGGTGGCGTTTTTGCGCCCCCAGTTATCCTGAAGGATAAGCCTCTAGTTCCGGTTACCCTTTCATGGTCTGAGTCGTCTATCGATACCCCAGCGGCAGCTGGTGTATATGGGGCGCTTGGGCGCCGCCTCCCCGCCGGCTAAAGAGAAAAAAAAAGTCAGCCCAGCCCCCCTACAGGTGTCGCCGGTACAATCAATTGGCTCAGTGGATGTGGTGGCCGGGGGCGGGTCACTGCGGCAGCGGACATGATTTCCGCTTCCTCGGAGACCCTGACCGTCCGACAATGAGGGACAGCCCGCTTCTCTGAATGCCAAACTCTGCATTAATTCTGCCTGCCTATTGGATGGGGTGGGTGAAGGACCTGTCCCAACCTCGGCTGGGGGTCTCTGCAATGTACCCCACATGTGATACTGGCTGCATAAGTGCCCCCACCTGTGTTATTGGCTGCATAAGTGCCCCACCTGTGCCACTGGCTGCATAAGTGCCCCCACTTGTGTTATTGGCTGCATAAGCGCCCCACCTATGTTACTGGCTGCATAAGTGCTCCCACCTGTGTCGCTGGTTGCATAAGTGCCCCCACCTGTGTCACTGGCTGCATAAGTGCCCCCACCTGTGTCACTGGCTGGATAAGTGCCCCCACTTGTGTTACTTGCTGCATAACTGCCCCCACTTGTGTTATTGGCTGCATACATGCCCCATCTGTGTCACTGGCTGCATAAGTGCCCCCACCTGTGTCACTGGCTGCATAAATGCCCCCACCTGTGATACTGGCTGCATAAGTGCCCCCACCTGTGTTATTGGCTGCATAAGTGCCCCCACTTTTGTTATTGGCTGCATAAGTGCCCCCACTTGTGTTATTGGCTCCATAAGTGGCCCCACCTGTGTTATTGGCTGCATAAGTGCCCCCACCTGTGTCACTAGCTGCATAAGTGCCCCCACCTGTGTCACTGGCTGCAAAAGTGCCCCCACCTGTGATATTGGCTGCATACGTCGGTCACTGTGTCCACCCCCGTGAATACGTC
>BLSH010413241.1:443069-459229 GCA_018402905.1 Glandirana rugosa | reverse complement strand
TATTGGCTGCATAAGTGCCCCCACTAGTGTTATTGGCTGCAAAAGTGCCCCCAACTGTGTTATTGGCTACAAAAGTACCCCCACCTGTGTTATTGGCTGCATAAGTGCCCCCACCTGTGTTATTGGCTGCATAAGTGCCCCCACCTGTGATATTGGCTGCAATTTACCCCCACCTGTGATATTGGCTGCAATTTACCCCCATCTGTGTTACTGGCTGCAATTAACCCCACCTGTGATATTGGCTGAAATTTACCCCACCTGTGATGCTGGGGCTGTATACTATTCCCTGTGATGCTGAACTGTATACTGTGTCCTATGATGCTGAGCTGTATACTGTGTCCTTTGATGCTGAGCTGTATACTGTGCCTTGTGATGCTGAGCTGTGTACTCCTGACACAATATGTGGAATACAGGAGAGAGAGTGAGTGGATTCTATAAGGGGTGGGGCTTATTAGTTGTAGGAGGGGCCAAAAAAGAAGGGCAGGGACTGACACCCCCCATCCTAAAACTTCACCAGCCGCCACTGCGATACACAGGCTCTTATCGATTCTGGGGCTGCAGGCTTGTATGGGGATAGTGCCTTTGTGTCTAAGCACTCGATTCCACTGCAGCTTTGTGCCGTTCCACTTGCCATTGAGGCTATTGATGGGAGACTTTTACAGCCTGCCCATGTGACTCATGAGACTGCTCCATTGACCATGACTGTAGGGCCTCTTCACCATGAGATAATGCAATTTCAAGTCATTTTCTCACCTCATTACCTGGTGGTCATTGGTTGCCCTTGATTACAGAGGCGCAATCCCTCTTTTGACTGGCATCATGCTGAGGTTCTTTCCTGGTGGCCACAATGCAGTAAAACATGTTTTCAGAAAGTGGTTAAGGTCTTGTGCACGTCTTCACTCTCCTCTTTGCCAGAGGAGTACCGTGAATTTAGAGATGTCTTTGATAAAAGTCAAGCCGGTATTTTGCCTCCACACCGGTCATATGATTGCACAATTGACCTTCAACTGGGTGCGATGCCTCCTCGTGGCTTGGTCTACCCTTTGTCTGTCTGGGAGGATAAGGTCATGGAGGACTCTGTTGCCAATTCACTTTCTTGGGGGGTTCATACAAAAATCCTCATCTCCTGCTGGTGCTGGCTTCTTCTTTGTGAAAAAGAAGAGTGGTGAGACCTTGTATCGATTATAGGGGTCTCAATTGCATCACTATTAACAACGCTTATCCAATCCCATTGATTATGGAATGATTTGACCATTTCAAGGGAGCAACGGTTTTCAATAAGCTTGATTTGAGAGGGGCATACAATCTCGTGAGGATTAAGGAGGGCGATGAATGGAAAACTGCATTTAATACTAGGACCGGACATTACGAATACCTCGTAATGCTGTTTATTCTCTGCAACGCGACTGCCGCTTTACAGGAATTCATTAACGATGTCCTCCGAGATATGTTGCAGCAATGTGTGATGGTTTATCTCAATGATATTCTCAGTTTATCTCAATGATATTCTCATATATTCAAAAACCCTAGAGAGCCACCACACAGACGTCTTCCGTGTGCTACAAAGATAATAACCTGTATTGTAAGTTGGAAAAGTGCGAGTTCTATCGTGAACAGGTTAAATTTCTGGGTTATGCTATTTCTACTGCCGGTTTTTCGGTGCACCCAAATAAATTATCTGCAGTTCTACAGTGGCCTCAACCCGTAGGTCTACTTCCGCTACAATGTTTTCTTGGCTTTGCCAATCATTATTGGAAATGTATTCGTAATTTCTCTTCTCTGGTCAAACCTCTGACTGATATGACCAGGAAAGACAGCAACCCACAGTATTGGTCTCCGGATTCCATTAAAGCTTTTGAGTCTCTCAAGGCTGCCTTTGTTTCAGCTCCTGTGCTGGCACATCCTGATCCTGCATTACCCTTCATTCTTGAGGGTGATGCTTCTGAGACTGGGGTAAGGCGCCCTTCTGTCTCAATATCCTACCTAAGAGTGCTATGCATCCTTGTGGCTATTTTTCTAAGAAATGGTCTCCTGCAGAATGCAGTTACAAGATTGGGGACAGAGAATTGTTAGCTATCATTTTAGCTCTTAAGGAATGGAGGCATCACCTCGAGGGTACCATTGTGCAGGTTCTAATTTTGACTGACCATAAGAATCCTGTGTTCTTGTCTGAGGCAAAAGGCTTATCTCCCAGAAGGGCATAATGGGCTCTTTTTCTGTCAAGCTTCAATTACATGAATGTAAGTATTGATGCATTGTCACAACAGTTTTCCTCCTCCTCCAAGATGGAGTTGGTTCCTACTCCGGTGATACTTCCCAATCGCGTTCTAGCCGCTATTCACACTAGTCTCACTTCATCTTTGGGTGACAGAGTTCTTACTGCTCAGATCAATTCTTCTCCTGAAAAACCTTGTGACCGCTGCTTTGTCCCCGAGAACTTCCGCACTGATTTGCTCCAGGCCTACCATTCTCCCTAGGCAGCTGGTCACCCAGGGAAGAATCAACTCATCTGGTCTATTTCTCAACAAATCTGGTGGCCTAGTCTTGCGCTGATGTAACCGCCTTCGTAGCCGCTTGTTTTGTGTGTGCCCAGAGTAAAACACCACAACACCTTCCAGTGGGCCTCCTACAACCCATACTTAATATAGAGAGGCCTTGGATCCACTTGTCTATTGATTTTATTCTGGAGTTACCCAACTTCCAGGGCAACACAGTTATTCTTATGGTAGTTGACCGGTTCTCGAAGATGTCTCATTGTATTCCACTTAAGAAGTTGCCTACATCCAAAGAACTGGCATCCATTTTTGCTTGGGAGATCTTTCAGTTACATGGGCTACCCAAGGTTATCATCTCGGACAGGGGTAGCCAGTCCAGGTTTTGGTGAACCTTTTATGCACCGTTCAGAATTCGGCTTTTCTTCTCCTCTGTGTATCACCCGCAGTCCAATGGGGCCACAGAATGAGCCAACCAAGCCTTGGAGCAGTTTCTATATTTCTGACCACCATAACAACTGGTTAGACCTCTTACCTTTGGTGGAGTTTGCTCACAATAGTGCCATCAATGCCGAATTGTGGGTTCCAGTCATCCATGTTGTTCCTCAAAGAATTTCTGCATTAGAGGAGCATCTTAGTGATCTCTGTTCCTCTTGGGTGCAGGTCCAAGAGTCCTTGGGACATGCCAGTGATAGGTACAGTCTCCATGCTGACCGCCGATGCCTAGATGCACCTTCCTACCAAGTTGGAGAGAGGGTCTGGCTGTCATCTGGTAACCTCCGATTTCGTGTTCCCTTACTGAAACTGGCACTATGGTATATTGGGCCTTTCCGTATTCTCCGTAGGATCAACCCAGTGGCCTACTCATTAGACCTTCCTTCCAGCATGTATATTTCTAATGTATTCCATGTTTCCTTATTAAAATCTTTGGTGTGCAACCGCTTCACCACCTCGGTACCATGTCCTCTTCTGGTTCAGGTTGAGAACCATGAGGAGTATGAGATACAATCTATCATTGACTCCCGTAGGTTTCCTGGGCGCATATGGTACCATGTTCGTTGGAGAGGTTACGGTCCGGAGGAACGCTCTTGGGTCTCATTCTCGGACATACATGCTCCTATCCTCCTCTGTGCTTTCCATAGATGTTTTCCCCTCAAACCTGGTGCCCCTCCAAGGGTGGGGGGGGTCATCGAGGAGGTGGTACTGTCAGGGCTGGGCTCTTAGCAGCTCTCTACTCTGTGCTCAGGCTGCTCAGCTGTCGGATAATTGTAAGCACTCATTGTTTCCACAGTGGCTCACCTGGTTATTACCTGCTCATCAGTCCCGCCTACAGCCAGCCCCTCCTGGCTATTTAAACTGCCTTGTTCATATTCCTTTCGTGCCTTTGCCAACATTTTTGGAGTTTCTCTGCTGTGTTTCTATGAAAGACTTTGCCCGGCTGACGTCCCTTCTGGTTCCTGATCCTGTTCTTCTGTCTCCGACTATGCTGATTTCTGGTTTCCTATTTAGTAGCTCGTCTGATTACCCATTTTGGCTTCCGATCCCTGGCTTATGTTTTGACTACGTTTACTGATCTGTACCATTTTTACCATTACATTAAAGGTGTGAATTTAACTGCATTTTCTGTCACAGTCTTTTTCATGGTTGCTGGGTCTTGGCACATACATACATCTTTTGGTCTTGCTCTATTCTTCAGGTCTATACAATCGCTCAGAAGTTTACTGACCGCTCAGTACTAAAAAATTCAGCATTTTTTTCTTTTACACTATATTACAGTCCCTATCAAAGCTTACACAAATTCAGTTGTAAGACAGTTATTTAATGTAGTGTGTTCATGCATTCCTGCACTATGGAAGTCTGTATCTCCCCCATATGGAGAATCTTACAAGCTCTTTCAAGGCAACTGATAACAAGTTACAATCTACCTGGCATTATTGGAATCAATACTCTTTCACAAAGGCGTTGAAATAGATTAAGGCGGGCTGAATCCTATTCCATGGGACCATTTTAACGCTGTTTCCTAGCCTAATCTGTCTCAAACATTTTTCTTTCTCTTATTTATATGCTTCCCTGTCATTTCCTCTTCTGTCTTACTTTAAGCTGGGGTCCCAGCTTGTTTGTTCTCCTATCTCGTTGTTTGTCACTCCCTCTGTTTTGACTCCAGACCCCTATATCTTTTGTTCTTTTGAGTCCCCACTTTATCCTGATGACCTTCTTTGCAGTGGGAAGCTACTCAGCGTTTTGGTTGCCTGCAGAATTTTAGCATAAGGCACTACTACAGCTTTTGAAGATGTTATTCTACATGTTGGTTAAACTTTGTAACATTTATTAATTTATTTTATAATTTTTTGCTTCACGTGTTTGGTGTGATACTCTCTTGCTTAGTACCATCTGTCATGGTCATTATGACTTCCAATATAGTTGTCTCCTACTGTGGTACTGTCTGTATTAAAATTGTTTTTAAAAGGTCAAAATAAAGAATGCATTAAAAATACAATTTAAAAAAAGTTATTTGTTGCCAGGTAAATATGTTTTTAGCCCCCTATTGTATTTTTTTCCAGGTAGGTAAGTGGAGCTCTAAGCTCAATTTTACATGCTTGCAATCAAAAGTCAATGTCAAACCAGAGACTCATCCCTTCAAATGTTTGAAAAACGAAAAAATGTATGTGTATAGTACAAAAAAAAACAAAACAAAAAAAAGATATGAAACATGAATTTAAAGAACATGTAAAGTAAAAATACATATATATAATTTTCACCTTAAGTCTTTAATTGTATTCCCATTTCTACTCCAACTTTCTATAATTTTGTTTTCCCATCCATACATTGTAAAAATGTAAAATCTGACCCTGATCTATGGAAACCTATGGTCATTGGAGCCACAACAGATGATAATGGTTTTTATTTATTTTTCCCCCTTTTTCACTTACTGTACTGGACAATCCCTGCCATTGGCATGCACAGGGGGTGTGCCAGGTGTGTTTGGGCACACCCTAATCACAATGTGTATCCCCCCCTCTTGTTGCCTCCCCCCACCCTGCAGTGCCGCTGGCTTCCCTCCTCTCCTCTCCCTACGGGGGATATTTCAGTATGGAGAGAGGGGGAAGGGGCTAGTAATTATGTAATTTACCAACCCCTTCCTTTTCTAAATGAACATAGTGAACACACTCCCTCACTGTGTCCATTCATAACTGAAGCATAGTAAACAGTGTTCACTATGCTTCAGTTTGTGACTGAACAAGAAGCCACTCAGCACAGAGCATTTCCCATTCATTTACTGCTCCATACAGCTGAGGGTTCAGAGAAAGGCATGTGTGTTTGAGCTTTGGGGTGCACACTCTAATGCAATAGGCTGCGCACACCTATGATCCCTGCCCACTATGTTCCAAAACTCCTCCTATCAGCACTGCAGCTGATATCACTGTAATTAAGCACTAGACATATTACAGGAATTAGGGCCAGATCACACTGCTCCAATCTCGGAGATCGGATTTGATTCACACCGCACTGCGAACTTTGTGCAATGCAAATTCAGCCATAGAGATTAATAAAATGGTTGGACTAGGCGCCTCCTCCAAAGTAGATTGTGTAAATTGTGTAGATTGTATAATTAAACTATTAAGGTTGCGGCCCCTTTAAAAAGTGCTAATGACTACAATGTATAGATACAAATGCAGCAAAGGTAGTGCAATACCTGTGATTACTGGATGATGGAATTCCCCATCATTCCACATATACTAAAATGCATTAAATCATGAAACAAATAAAGTGCATATAGTCCAGTACAGTGCATAGATCAACCTTCAAATAAAAAAAATGAATTTGCCTTATGTAAATACTCATAAATATAAAAATAAATTATAAAAAATGTGCATAAGTAATAGTGTCTCATTTATCTATAAGTGGTCCATAATGACAGATCATGAATCAGTCTTTATCCTGACACAAAACAACTGTGGGTATCCAAAAAGTGCTTTAATAGTGCTGTCCTAAGTTTCACCCGTGCTCAAATAGGTAATGGCTACTCACCAGATGCTTATGACCCCTTTTTACAGGTAGGTCATAAGTCGCCTGTAATGGGATATACCCAAGGGGATCTCCACTCACAGACGCTGGTAACATCTCGTGCAAATGTGAGTGATTCCATTTTAAATCTATTGTTATTATAACTTTTTAATAAACTTGCTGCACTATGAGGATTTGTATCTTGTTTCCTTTGGAGTTGATTCACCATTTACAAGCCCAGTTAAATGAGCTGAGGGACTACTAGTACCAGAGATCCCGTTGGGTATATCCCATCACAAGTGACTTATGATCTACCTGTAAAAAGGGCTCATAAGCATCTGGTGAGTAGCCATTACCTATTCGAGCACGGGTGAAACTTAGGATAGCACTATTAAAGCACTTTTTGTATACCCACAGTTGTTTGGTGTCGGGATAAAGACTGATTCATGACCTGTCATTATGGACCACTTGGAGATGAATTAGACACTATCAGTTATGCACATTATTTTTTATAATTTATTTTTATATTTATGAGTATGTACATAAGGCAAATTATTATTTTTTTATTCGAAGGTTGATCTATGCACTGTACTGGACTATATGCACTTTATTTGTTTCATGATTTAATGCACTTTAGTATATGTGGAATGATGGGGAATTCCATCATCCAGTAATCACAGGTATTGCGCCACTAACTTTACTTCATTTGTATCTAGCCATAGAGATTGTATGGCTCAATTTGCAATCCAATCGGAGCAAACTCGCACAGGACCCTTTTTTTTCACAGGGTCAGAATCGGATCGCATGGTGGTTCACATCATGCGATCCGATTCCTGTGCGAGTTTGCACTGCGATATGCGAACTGATTTGGGGGTGTCATTAGCTTTGTATTGACACTCCCCACAGTTTGCATAGTGCAGTGTGAACTCCCGCCGGGAGACAATCGATGCAGGGATTCGCAGGGTTCCCGCTTCGCTGCAGTGTGAACCGGCAATCCAGGAGATGATATACATAAGGTGATATCAGCTCTCTTGTATCTGTTCTTTGCACTTTATCGCTTGTAAAACTTTATTAAAAATTGCATTATAAAAAGAACGTCTAAGTTATGAGTACTTGCTATTTTTAGAATTTTTAACATTAACATGTGTGAAATGTGACATGGAGAGTCAGGCTTTAAAAAAAGAATGTAAACATTAACTTTATTGGCTTAAATGTACTGAACATTCCAAGGTTTATAGCAGTCAGTGACTGCATATGACTCCCCTCTTGTGCATATGCTAGTATTATTATGAAATATTCCAGGTTTATAAAAACCTTCCACTGTATAATAATATATTTTTGGTACATATACATATATATAGTCTTTTACTTGTAAATACACATCATATAATATAATCCTATCAAGCTGCAGTTCCTCTTTAACAGCCTAGATCAGCCTTTCTTCAAAGTTTGCTAGGGGTTCCTTGAGCTGTAGCTAATTGGCCTCCCATCTGATGGTGCCTGCATGGTTCTGGGTCCAGCACCACTTGGCAGAGCCCATGGCATAACGCCATTGATTTTTCTGTCTGTCTGTAAGGATGACAGGCTGATCACCACTGGAAAAAGTGCATTCTTCCCACTGAACACTAATGAATACATTATAGCTGTAGTTCCCTGAGCCCTGTTTTTTTTTCTTTTTTTTTTTAATGGGTTCCTCTCGGATAAAAAGGTTGAGAAAGTCTGGCCTAGATAATGGCTTTAGGAGCAAGCACAAGGTATAAGAATTGCCTTTTCCAGTTTCTAAAAACATCTGTAGATAGAGAGAGTTAGCATCAGCAGCCAATGGACATATACAGTGCGTGTTCTCTACAATGAATGAGTGGGACGACTTGCTGCTCGCTCTTTCTGCCATGAAGTAACCTGCTTTTGAAAATGTACTACTAACATTGCTTACAATGTGCGTCTCCTAATTATCATTACATAATTAAAGAGGAAGTAAACTCCCATTTTTTTTTTTCACATTCTCAATTATCAAATAATGCTGAAGTTTTCCCCCATGAAACTGCTATAAATTTCTATTTAGAAATACCTTTTTTTTGTTCTATATCATATCGCTTCTTCTGTCTCGGCTGCGCCATTTTTACATTGGATTTTGTTGTATGCTGCAGACATCATTTCCGCCCTTACTTCTTTCCCTCAGCCTAAATCCTGCGCATGCACGGTCGCGTTTTAACCAAGCCTCTATCTCGATCACCATCACTACGGCAACTGAGATAAGCTTTTCATTGCCGGCAATGACTTCAATAGACTTATATATAGTGAACAGCAGTGCTGAGTCATTATATATATATAGTTTTTGTCAAAGAATGGAAACGTGTCAAAGTGATAAGTGTCATTTAGCAGTGTAGAGGCACAAATCAACGAATCAAAGAAAGCTTGCTCCTTTCCGTCCACACGGTTTACAATCTGCATCACTCCCATCACTCCCCCTCTTGTTCACTCCCCCCTGTGTGACGTAGACAAGGGGAGAACCAGGAAGCATAGTAGAACGGCACAGCACGCTCTCGCGATTCTTGTGCGCTGTGCCGATTACATTGTAAAGGAAATGAGCTGAGCTGAGCATACAGAAATGGCACACAAAGCGTGCCATTTCTGTATGCAAGAAGTACGCAGGCGCCGTTGACGTCATTATCTTTTTTAGGAAGAGATTGTGAAGAAACTGCAATAGTGAGTACGATGAGACAAGCGCTATAAGGAGGGCTAAATGTGTAGATTAGCAGCCAGTAAAGTGGAGATGGAGGGTTTACAACCACTTTAAATAAAAAGTCATGAAGTGTTTTCAAAACTTACCTGTTTACATATTTTCTGTCGCCGTGCGAACAATCCAAAGCAAATGATGAGGATTCCTACCACCACTGCAGCACAGATTGCTTCCACTGGAAGTCCAGACTGTCTCTCTGTGTATACGAAACAACACTCCACTTAGAAGCACAAAAGTATGAACATATGTTTTCAGTGCTAAGACCAGGGGTCAAGTCCTGGGAAAAAAGTGTGGGAACTCATCCAAGATTTCCCCGCCACCACCACTACTACTACCACATTGTGCATCAAGCCAAACCAGAAAAGTGCAGGAACTCCATTCCCATGCGTTCCCACAGGACTTGAGCCCTGGCTAAGACCATTCCTTTCATCTTATATAGAGGAGCAGTTTAACCTAAAATAAAGTCCTATCAAAATAAAATAGAAAGCAATATACTCCCAAAACAAATTAAAACCCCAAATCGCCAACCCCTGAAATAAAATCTTTTTTTTTTTTGAAAGGGAGACCTTGCAGAAAAAAAAAAGTGTGGGGGGACAGCTGCTATAAGTGACCATTGACATCAAATCAACCACAAACTGAAATACAAAAAAGTCTCAAATAACAAGAACGAAAAAGGGTGCAAAGAGGTTGATTGTCCAAAGCGCTAACAATCAGAATTAAAGTACTGTTTCCCAACTTGCCCTAATTTCTCTCTATGCAGTTTGTCATGCCGTTATTTACAACTGCTTTCAGTTCACTAACGCTGTGGCTGCTCTGTGCTTTATAGTAAGGGGGCTGGCCTAACCAAAAGCCCCTTATTGGCCATATCCAAGGTTGCTGACTATAGTTCAAAGGCCATGCAGTACATTATGGTTTTAAAAATTCTCCTGGGGTCTGAAAATCACTTAAATCTTATTGGAACAAGGTCTTTTCCCTGATCTCCGAGATCACAGATAGACCGATTAACCCTGACCCTAAAAGTGCCCTACTTCATGTGGGCCTTGAAACTTTCCCTACCAAATCTAGAAACATTATTGTCCACCTACTACAGGTGCAAAACTTAATATTACCAGATTGTGGAAAACGTCCATGGTCCTCTCTTTTGCTGAGACTCTCAACGACTTAAATTATCAATGTGATATGGAAAAGAGGTTTGCTCTTCAAAAATGTAACTATGCTAAATTTCTGTATTATTGGTGTTTATGGTTGCACACTCCTAAATGAACAGTTACATTCTGATAGCTCAAACAAAAATGGAGTATGTTATATGAATTCTGTCTAGACTGGTATCTTGACTATGCCCAGTTGTTATAATTCTATCCTTATCCCTCCCCCCTCCTGTCTACCCCCCCCATACCCTATTCCTACCCAGCATTTAATAGAAGTATGACAGTCTGTGTTCTCTTTTCTGCCCACAATTGAATTTTATATATGTATTGTATCACTTTACACACTTGTCATGTGCCATTTTGTATAATGTGAAATCTCATCTGACTTTTGTAAGTTCTCAAAAACTTAATAAAAACTATTTGAACATAAAAAAATTCTCATGGATCAATCTGTGTAAATATTAACCCTGACCGGAAATCTTTAACTGCAAGATTTGTGTTGAACACATTGTAGCAGGAAACATGAATCGCATCCCTTTAGTTGAATAAGTAAAAGATAATAGGTAAATATGATAAAGATGCTTTTTTATTACCTTAAGACCCCTTTCACACTGGGGCTGTTTTCAGGCATTTTAGCGCTGGAAATAGCCTCTGCTGAGCGCCTGGAAAACCGCCTCTCCATTAAAGTCAGTGTGTCTTTTCACACTGGGGCAGTGTTCTTGCGGGACGGGGAAAAAGTCCTAAAAGCAGCATCTTTGGGGCGGTGCGGGAGCGGTGCCCCTGCCCATTGAAATGAATGGGCTCCCCTTTCAATGCACCTTTGAAAGCAGCGCTAAACGGGCATTTTTAACCTCTTTTTAACCCCTTCTGGGGGTTTAAAAGCACCCCACTAGTGGCGGCAAATCGCTGATCAAACAGTGGTAAAGTGTCGCTAAAATGAGCTGCGCTTAACTACTAATGTTTGGGTGGCCCCAGTGTGAAAGGGGTCTTAGGGAAGCCTTTGTCTAAAAACGAATAAAGTAGGTGGCCCAAATTGTATCCATAATTTGAAACTCTGCGATATGTCTTGAGATTGTATGTAAGCCTGAACAATCTTCTCTTATATGCTTCCTTTTGGTCCATTAAAGGACAAATGCACTTTAAGACAAAGTGCACTTATAATTTTTGCCCCTTTGTCCTGACCGAACCAAACCTTCCCAACCCCTCCAAATATGCACATTTATCTGATGGCTGCAGTCTTCAGTATTTCTTTACATCCTGGCTGCACCTGCACATTACAGCTCTATATCTGATGGCTGCAGTCTTCAGTATTTCTTTACATCCTGGCTGCACCTGCACATTACAGCTCTATATGTGATAAACGTGAATATCCGCGATCGTGATACAGTTATATAAATATGATTTAAACAAATAATCAGCTAGTACACTTAAACCTACTCAGAGAGTTAAGCAAGTTAGTAAAAATAATCAAGTGCAGCGCTAATATAACAAGTGGTAAATCTGTACATAAAAAAGTCCTCATTCAATCTGTATAAAGCAATAAAGTGCTGGTGCAATGACATGATATCCTAGTGATAAATTTCATAAAAATTTCTTCTGTGCAAAGAGATATGAAGAGAGTTCCATTTCCAGAGGATATAAGATAAAGGAGATGTGTTATTGGAAAACAGCCACCAAATGCTAATCCTTCACCAGTGAAGATGGGAGCTTATCGGTAGACCAGTGACACTCCTTCTAAGGAGCGTCGGAAACTGCTTAGAGGGATCCCAGATCCGCCAGAGTGTGTCTCAGATGTCCACTGATGGTTCTGATGTTAGTAGCACCTTCCCTCTCTGTCCAACGATCTCCATATCTCCTCCCCAGTGGGTGATAAGGGGGTATGAGATGTAGAAAAAAACATAAGGAGACTCCACTAGTGTAATAAGTCTCAACTTGTGTTTACAGTCTACAGTAGGGGTCCTAAACATTATGAAGTTGAAACCTGGAATAGGTTTTCCCAACTTAATAGGGACATAAGAGAAATGGGACCTAGGAATGGGAATAATTACTCTGATCATCCACCCCAATACTCCAGAAATCCCCTGGTACACAAAAGTCACCCTTATAACAGATAGGATTTTCAGTGGGTACACAGGGGAGGGCAAAAAACAAATAGAGACGTAAGAGAGGGTCCCGAGGGGGGAGGCGCCTTCACCACAAAAAGGAGGACCTAAAAATGAATGGTATTATTAATTTAAGCATCAATGAACTCACTAAGGAACAGATAATCACTTTCAATAAAGGCTTAAAGTATGCGCCACCCAGGAATCTTAATAAATTCCAGACCTTTGTAGACCTTCATAAATACACACTCAAACTTAATATTAAAACAGTATATTATTAGTAATCCCTCTAGGCAGCTAGCAAGTGATAGATTAGATTTTGTACACTCAGGTCTAAGAAATGCTTCCCTGTTCAGCCCCCCCTACCGGGAGGCAGTACCCCCAACACTAGCAGCTTTCCTGACCTGGTTGAGAAAAAGATATTAGGAATTTACAAATAAAATCAGCTCAAGTTGATTAAAAAGTTAAAGTAAGATTGAAACGCCTATGTGAGAGAAAGGACATAATAGTCCAACTGGCGGATAAGGGAGGAGCCATTGTGGTCCTGGATAATGAAGCTTACCAGGGAGAAATGGCGAGGCTACTAGCAGATAGGGAGACCTATATCCCCTTACTAACTAACCCCACAGTGAAATACAAGAAATAATTAAAAATAATAACAGAAAAGGGCCATAGCTTAGGTATCCTTAATAAGAAGGAGAAAAAACACCTAGTCCCATTGGCACCGAGGTTACCTGTTATGTACTCGTTGCCAAAGATACATGAGTCTTTGATCAATCCCACAGGTAGGCCCATCATCAGTGGTATTGACTCAATCACCTCTAGAGTTGGTAAATATATTGACCACAATCTACAGTCCTGCTTACCTAAAGGATACGAAACATGGGAAACCCACCTATCTGCTGGCAACAGCGGACATATCCTCACTATATACAGCAATATCCCATGAATTAGGATTGGAAGCAGTTACATTTTTTTCCCCATGTTCAGAAAGACTTTATTCTGGACCTACTCCAATTTTGTATGACACACAACTACTTTTGGCATGATGGAGCATACTATCTACAAGTAAAGGGTGTGACCATGGGGGCAACATTTGCCCCCGGCATGGCCAACCTTTTCATGTCAAAATGGGAGGAGTATATGGTCTTATTAAACAGACGTCCAGAATTAATCATCTGGAGGCATTTCATAGATGATATCCTCCTCATATGGGAGGGGGATTTGGAATCCCTAAACTTGTATATTGACCTTTTGAATAGTAACAGCAGGGGAATAATACTCAGCCATGAAGCTAGTCCTACAAGTATCCACTTGAAAATCTCCATAGTGGATGGTAAAATCATTTCATCAACCTTTTTTAAACAAACGGATAGGAATAGCTATATCCCACTTGACTCTTGCCACCATCCTTAATGGCTAAAGGCTGTACCTAAGGGTCAATTTTTGCACCTTAAGTGAAACTGTTTGCGTAATGAGGACTACCTTAGGGAGGCCACTACACTTAAAATGAGGTTTGTAGAGAAAGGCTATGATGAGGTGACACTTGACACCCTAATAGGTGAGATTGGTGAAATGGAGAGGCAATCATTGCTATCAGATAGGTCCCATAGGGCCGATGAAACTAAGGGTTTTGATATGACATTCTTTACAACATATTCCAGCCAACATATAAGGCAATAAGAAAAGTCATCAAAAAACACTGGTCGCTCTTAAAGAATAATAGAGTATTGGGTCCATTGCTACCAGACACCCCTCAGGTGATCTTCAGAGGTGCTAGCAATTTTCGGATAGCACCAAATGTTCCTAAACCCCCCGTCAGACCTTTCTTTTTTGGTGACCTTAAAGGATACTATCGGTGTGGGAAATGCCAACCATGTAGACTTAATGCGATACATAGTAGGAGAATTACTGAGTTTACCTCAGCAAGTACAGGAATGAGATATCCTATTAATACGTTAATCTCATGTCAAAACACACATGTAGTATATCTCCTGAGGCGTCCCTGTGGTCTTGACTATATCGGCTGTACAACACGCATTCTACATGTGAGACTATCGGAACATATAGCTAAAATAAGAAAGGGGACAGATAAACATAGTGTTCCAAAACATTATGACTCAGTCCACAATAGGGACCCCAGTGGTACTACTCTTATTGCCATTGACAAATATATTCCACATTGGCGTGGCAGTAATAGCAGACGATCAATCTCAAGATCTGAAACCAATAGGATCTTTCAGATGAATTGCCATGTCCCCCGGGGCCTCAATGTGGACTGGGACATCAACTGTTTTATAAATAACAGTTGATGTCCCCCTCCAATATTGTCATCCTGTAAGAACACTACCTTAGGGATTTTTTTGTTTTTATGTGAGGTGCCACATCGTTATGTGGGGCTCATTAAACTGTTAGGTAGGGTTAGGGTTATGCAGTTTGGGATCATAAGATTATTTTCAAGGCATTATAATCTGGTCTAATTTAATATTATATATTTGTTATGAGTATTTATGTAGGGTAATTTTATGCTATTTGTAATGTGTCACTGCATCATATATTTAAAGTCCTTTTTTGTAAAGGATATGAAAGGGCTCCACATTGCAAATTAACCATTAGAGGGGGTATAAGTGTTTAGTGAAGACATGAATGGGCCCCTCGTATATCAACCATTAGAAGGGGCATATTATCCATATTGGATCATTCACAGATCTCCTTACTAGATGGAGTGGGTGGTTTTTTGACATATATTTTTCCAGCTTTGTGTTGGTGTGGCTGGCTGACATCTGATCTGTCATGTGATGAGCAGCCTCGGTTTGAGTTCCGGTCACCTGACCCATTATGACCAATAGAACTTCACAGGGACACCTGATCTGTTATGTGATGAGCAGCCTCGGTTTGAGTTCTGGTCTCCTGACTCATTATGACCAATATAACTTCACAGGGACACCTGATCTGTCATGTGATGAGCAGCCTTGGTTTGAGTTCTGGTCTCCTGACTCATTATGACCAATAGAACTTCACAGGGACACCTGATCTGTCATGTGACGAGCAGCCTCTGTTTGAGTTCTGGCCACCTGACTCATTATGACCAATAGAACTTCATAGGGACACCTGATCTGTCATGTGATGAGTAGCCTCGGTTTGATTTCTGGTCACCTGACTCATTACAACTAGTGTTGAGCGAACCCGGACTGTAACGTTCGGGTCCGTACCGAACTTCTGGGTGTCCGAGGCACGGACCCGGACATTTCAAAAATCGTTCGGGTTCGTTCCGGGGTTCTGCTATTTTACTCCACGTGTTGAGAAGCTGCAGGGCAGCCAATCAACAAGCGTTTCACTGGTGCGATAGACAGGAGTCTCGTTGTCGTGTCTGTCGTCATCATTTCATTAGATAGAGTCCTACGTCCTAGTCTAGAATTTTACAGAATTTTACAGAGATAAGAGAGGGAGTGCGTCAGTCGAAGGAAAGGGATGTGATTGGGTTCTCGTACACTGACGTCGTGATGCACTGAGGTCGAATATTTCTCCGACCCAGTGTACTACGTGACCGGTTAGTGTCGGTACGGTAATCATCCGTACCGACACTACCGAAGATTCCCGTTTGGTCACTTTGCGAACAACTAACCGACGGGACGTCGAAGAGTTGTGCACCTCATTTTATCGTCTTGGGGCC
>BLSH010413241.1:418201-437536 GCA_018402905.1 Glandirana rugosa | reverse complement strand
GTCTATTAAACTATCAAACAGCGCCCAACCCTCTTAGAGATCACTCAATAAAGTGCATATGCCAATAACTCAAATTTGCATATATAATATCATTGTGAATAATCCGTCTGTGAAAAACAAATAATCAAAATACATCACATAAAAATGGGCTGCTGAAAACGTGGTCAGCCCTCCATACAACTTAAACCAAAAAAATCTAAATTATAATCCAAATATATATAAATCAATGAGTTAATCCTTCCTTGAAGTGATAAGTGCTTTAAAGTGCTGGAAATAAAGTGCAAGTCCGTGCTCCTAAAACCGATATAGGTGCAATGAAGTGACACACATGGAATGGTGACCCCCTTTGGTGCCCGCACTCACCAGAAAGCGTGGACCCACTGCTTTTCAGTCAGTGGGTCATAAAAAGCAAAACCTGGTGGGGGCTCGAAATCCCGGACGTCAGAAGTGACAGTGCTGGATGGAGTAAGTAAGGTAAGTATTTAGGGGGGGGGGCAGAGGTGGTGATACTGCTGCTGGGACATGCATTAATGTAAAAAAATGTTTTGGCTTTAGAACCACTTTAAACTGATCTCCCGTTTTGTGGGGCTTATCCTGGCCCTAAAAACTCTCTTTGCTTTGTTACAGATGTGTTGGTGAGTATCAGATTCAGTTCAGCGTGGGTCTCCAATGGGAACAGCATGGGGTTGTAACATCTCAGCAGCTCCCTAGGGAGCCATTCCTTCAGTATATTTTAAGAATGTTAACAGTATATGGGCTACAGAAGTCAAAGCAAGAAAGATTTAAATTTACCTAAGGGCCAGTATACACCAGATGCAGTCCAGTGTGTTTTTTTCCTGCATCAAAATGCATAGACAGTAGGTTATATGGGATCCAATGACATAGTTCACACCAGTGCAGTGAAAAAAATTAGAACATGATGCATTTTTTCTGCACTGAACTGTACTAGGATGTGGAAAAACGCATCAGAATACATCTAAAGTGCATCAAAAACGCACTGGAATGCATTACAGCAACCCCACCCAAGAAACCTTGGAGAAAAATAAAAACACACTGGAACTCATTGAAAATGTATCAAAAACTCATCCAGAGTGAGTTTTTGTGGTGTGAACTGTAAGCAAAAATGCATCTGGAGTGCGTTTTTGTGGCGTGAACCAACCCCAAAAGAGACAGCTGTTCAAAGTTTGCAGAATGTAAGGAATCTTACCTCTAACGATCAGCTCAAATATTAATGTAGTTACATTTCCACTGGGAGTAACTGCTACACAAGTGTAATTATTAGTGTCTGACATATCCGCCTTTGTGATAGAGAGTATCCAAGTGTTGCTGGTCATACGTTGCTCAAAGCGGGATGGAAATGCCACAATGCTGTCATTTTGTCTCCATGACATTGCAACTGCTGGGTTGGCTTTGAATCCACAAGTCAGTTGGACATTTTGACCTGCTTGTGTAATAGTCTTTGTGTCTCCAGACAAGATGGGCTCAACTGAAAAAGAGAGAAAGACGTTAAGCTTCTTTACCAATATGCAATAGTTAATAAGTACAGGTTTTATGAGCAAAGAACCTTCCAAGCATTAACTGTGGAGACTTTACTTACACAACACATTTAGCAGTACAGACCGTTTAAATGTCATGTCACGCTGCAATAGACAGGAAAAGCGTACTCCATTATCATCAGGTGATACTGCTGGCAGACATACTGTGCTGGAGTTCAGGCTGTTTTCCGGTTTTAAATCTACTTGCTGGGTTCCACGGTACCAAATCAAGGTTTCAGTATCAGAATTGTTGACGACATCGCATTTTATTGTATGCGACTGATTGACTTGGAGGGCACAACTGTTATTACCATTACAGCCATTTAACTTCAGCTCAAGTGCTGAAAATAAAAACACATAAAATTACAGATATTACCATGAAGGAAACCTGTCATGAAAGATATAGGTAGTTTAGCATTGATGATCTCTCCTTCTAAAAATGTTGTTTGCCTGGTCATAATGGTGATGCTTTGGCTTTAATAGTACTTGGGCTATTGATCTGGAATAAGTAAAGGTGAGTGTGTAAAGATAAAAAAATGTGACTTTCAGTTGGTGCTTAGTTTTTCTAGATATGTAACAAGATTTGTTAGATTTACTGAAGCCACTAAACCCCATCTATTTGTAATGTAATCCAGGGCTCACCAGAGGGATTTCCCCACATTTCCTGTCCTTCTGTTAACAAATCCCCACATAGGAAGTGTGTGTTTGCGTGTGTGTGTGCGTGCGTGTGAAAGGTGGAGTGTTGGTGGGTTTAGGGCTTGTGTCTGTCTTCTAGCAATAGACAAATAGGTATATACTTGGGGGGCACACCCTAATAGTGTATCACATTAGAAATGGTGCTGCTATAAGACCACCAAATAAAATGACATATTACAGCGCACACATGCAATAATGACAATAAAACCTGCAAGGCTCTGGAGCACCCCACCTATTCATAATTGCCTCTAATTAGTGTCCACGGGAGACATAGGAAGAGTTCTCTAGATCTCACATTAGGAGGAGTGTATTGCTCCCATGGTTATGAGACAGAATCTCCCATTCTATGGTAGTGTAGGACCCGCTAAGACGGGGGCCTGTGAAGTAGGAGTGGGCTAAGCACTCTATGGCCCTATAGTGTGACAGACTCCCCGTATTTTGGTTGAAGATGTCCAGGTACTTTTAAATAGCCTTTTAACCACTTGACAACTGGGCACTTAAACCCCCTTAACAACCAGACCAATTTTCAGCTTTCAGCGCTCTCACATTTTGAATGACAATTACTCAGTCATGCAACACTGTACCCATATGAAATTTGCATCCTTTTTTTTCAAACAAATAGAGCTTTCTTTTGGTGGTATTTAATCACCGCTGGTTTTTTTTATTTTTTGCGCTATAATTAATAAAAGACCGACAATTTTGTAAAAAAAATAATTTTCCTTCATTTCATAAAATTTAGCAAATTAGTAATTTTTCTTCATAAATTTTGGCCTAAATTTATACTGCTACATATCTTTGATTAAAAAAAAACTAATTTGTGTATATTATTTGGTCCTTGTGTAAGTTATAGAGTCTACAAGCTATGGTGCCAATCACTAAAAATTGATCACACCTGATATACTGATGGCCTATCTCATTTCTTGAGACACTAAATCCCCATACACACGGTTCGACGATCGCATACAACAGGTCGTACTCACGACCGTTGTATGCGATATCGATCGTTCGTATGCGCGATTTGAACAGTCGAACATACGACGGTCGTACAAGGGAGTTGTACGAGCAGACTAGAAAACTTGGTCGTACCAACAAGCTCTCATACGACCGTTGTATCGTGTGTACAGAGCAGTTGGTACAACAAGTTGTATTGTGCAAAACACGCATGCTCAATGTCAGGAACGGCTGGATGCTAATTACAATCACCTGAACGTTCTTTCCCCGGCCGTACGATCGTGTAGTGCAGTCAGTATGCTGCATACAACAGCCAACATACGATTCGACGTGATCGTACGTGCGATCGTCGAACCGTGTGTACGGGGCATAACAAGCCAGAAAAGTACAAATACCCCCCAAATGACCCCTTTTTGGAAAGTAGACATTCCAAGGTATTTAGTAAGAGGCATGGTTAGTTTTTTGAAGTCTTCATTTTTTTCCCACAATTCTTTGCAAAACTAAATTTTTTTTTTCATTTCACAAAATTGTCATATTTCCAGGTTATTTCTCTCACATGGCATGTGCATACCACACGGTGCACCCCAAAATACATTCTGCTACTCCTCCTGAGTATGGTGATACCACATGTGTGAGACTTTTACACAGCCTGGCCACATACAGAGGCCCAACATTGAAGTAGCACTGTCAGGCATTTTAGAAGCATAAATTACACATCTCATTTCTCAACCACCTATTACACCTTTGAAGGCCTGGAGCACCAGGACAATGGAATAACCCACAAAATTACCCCATTTTGGAAAGCTAACACCCCAACGTATAATCTATGAGGCATAATGAGTCTTTTGAATGGTTCATTTTTTTCCAGAAGTTTTTGGAAAATGTGGAAAAAAAATAAAAACACATTTTTTTTACACAAAGTTGTCCATTTCTAAGATATTTCCAACACACAGCATGTACATAGCAAAAATGACACCCCAAAATACATTCTGCTACTCCTTCTGAGTATGGCGAATCCACATGTGTGAGACTTTTACACAACCTGGCCACATACAGAGGCCCAACATTGAAGTAGCACTGTCAGGCATTTTAGAAGCATAAATTACACATCTCATTTCTCAACCACCTATTACACTTTTGAAGGCCCTGGAGCATCAGGACAATGGAATTACCCACAAAATGACCCAATTTTGGAAACCAAACCCCTCAACGTATAATCTATGAGGCATAATGAGTATTTTGAATGGTTCATTTTTTTCCAGAAGTTTTTGGAAAATGTGGAAAAAAAAAGAAAACGCATTTTTTTTTACACAAAGTTGTCAATTTCTAAGATATTTCCAACACACAGCATGTGCGTAGCAAAAATGACACCCCAAAATACATTCTGATACTCCTCCTGAGTATGGCGATACCACATGTGTGAGACTTTTACACAGCCTGGCCACATACAGAGGCCCAACATTGAAGTAGCACTGTCAGGCATTTTAGAAGCATAAATTACACATCTCATTTCTCAACCACCTATTACACTTTTGAAGGCCCTGGAGCACCAGGACAATGGAATTACCCACAAAATGACCCCATTTGGGAAAGCTAACACCCCAATGTATAATCTATGAGGCATAATGAGTATTTTGAGCGGTTCATTTTTTTCCAGAAGTTTTTGGAAAATGTGGAAAAAAACGAAAATGCATTTTTTTTTACACAAAGTTTTCCATTTCTAAGATATTTCCAACACACAGCATGTACATAGCAAAAATGACACCCCAAAATACATTCTGCTACTCCTCCTGAGTATGGCGATACCACATGTGTGAGACTTTTACAAAGCCTGGCCACATACAGAGGCATGATATACAAGGAGAACCTTACATACATTACGCATCTAATTTCCTGACAACCTATCACATCTTTTTGAAGGCCCTTCATATTTCTAACACATAGCATGTACATCCCAAGAACTTCACCCCAATATACATTCTGCTGAGCAAAAGGGTAAAGAAAAGATTACATGTGATCTTAGTAGTGCAGTTGACCACAGGAGGAGAGCACTGATCCAGGCAGCAGGCAGGGACATTGTCAGCGACAGCAAACGGAATTGTCCAGGCAGCAGGCAGGTATATTGTCCCTAGTCAGTACATGCAGGGATACTGTCCATATGCAGTCCAGGGTCAGTGCAGGTAGATATTGCCAGCAGTGCCAAAATATTGGTCCTGGTAGTAGGCCGAAACATAGTCCATAGTAAAGTTAGAAGGCCAGGAAAGAATGGGGACCAGGGTAGAGGCTTCTCTAGTAGATCCAGGCAGCAGGCAGGGACGTAGTCAGCGACAGCGAACTGAATTGTCCATGCAGCAGGCAGGAATATTGTCCATAGTCAGTACAGGTGTCACGTACCTGATCCGAGGCTGAAGTGCTGAGAGAGGCTCCCCTTGCGGCTGAACGCAGAGTACCCCTGGATTGGGAACAGAGAGTACTAAGCGCAAAGAAGCACGGGTCACCAGATGAATGGATGAGGCGCGCAGGCAGGGTAGATCTGGAAACACGGGTAATGCAGGAACAGCTCCCGATGTAGGCCGCCAACCAGGTGTGGAGAGCAGAGAAGGCAAATCCGTAAGCCAGGCCAAGGGTCAGAACCAGGAATCAGGCAGATAGCAAAGTCCAGTAAACAAGCCGGGGTCAAACACTGGTAATCCACAGGAAGCAGTCCAGAAGCAAGCCAAGGTTCAGCACAGGAGAGAGCAGGGGAAGTCCAAGAGCCCCGCCGGGTCACAACAGGAATCAAGTAGAAACACAGGAACACACAAGTCAGGAACTCAGGAGAGCTGAAGACGATCCAGCAACTAAGGGGCAGAATGAGCAGTCCTTTATAGTGCCTCAAGGGATCCTATTGGACGTTGCGTACCCGCCTGTTGCGTCCGTACGTTCGTTGCCTCGTTCCGATGCGTGCGCGCATGCGCATCTGTGATCTCCTTCCGACTGCCCGTACCGGAGAGCTCGTTCGTGCCGGAACGTGCTGGCGCGTCCGTGCTGATACGTGCTGCACATGACAGTGCCCCCCCCCCAATGGGCAACCTCCGGGTGCCCAAACTAGCTGACCTTTCGGGATGGCTTCTATGGAAGGCCCGTATCAGCCGTGGGGCGTGTATATTGCCGGATGGTTCCCAAGAATTATCTTCCGGGGGGTATCCCTTCCATTTGATAAGGTACTGAAATTGTCTACCTCTTCTCCTACAGTCCAAGATATTCTCGACCTCGAATTCCGGTTCTCCTTCGACCAGTACTGGTGGTGGAGGTTGTTCCTCTCTTCCTGAAAAAGGACTAGGAACCACCGGTTTCAACAGGGAGGCGTGAAATACCGGATGGAACTTGTAGGAACTAGGTAGTGCAAGCTCAAAAGCCACTGGGTTGATCGCCCTCTTTACCTCAAAAGGCCCAATGAATTTGGGCCCAAGCTTCCGTGAGGGGCATGCCAGCCGAAGGTTCAGAGTGGATAACCATACTTTATCTCCTGTCTTGAATGCCGGGTTGTCACTTCTGCCCCTGTCATGACTCCTTTTATACAGATCTTGCGCTTGCTGCATGCTTTCCTGAAGCCGACAATAGTTACTCTGGATGGATCTGACACGATCTTGAACTGCAGGTACTGAGGCTTTGGGGATTATGTTGGGCAAGAAGGACGGATGGAACCCGTAATTGGCCCAGAATGGAGACTGGTTCGTGTCAGTGTGTACCGAGTTATCATATGCAAATTCTGCGCAGGGAAGTAACGAGACCCAATCATCCTGAGAGAATATACAGAAGCATCGGAGATATTGCTCCAGGGTCTGATTGGTTCTCTCTGTCTGCCCATTGCTCTGTGGATGGTAGGCAGAGGAGAGACATACTTCAATAGACAAAATCTTGCATAAGTCCTTCCAGAATCTGGAGGTAAATTGGACACCTCGATCAGACACAATACTGTTGGGTATTCCATGAAGTCTGATGATTTCTTTAATGAAGATGTTGGCTGTGTCCAAAGCGGATGGTGTGCCCAGCATGGGCAGGAAGTGCGCCATCTTTGAAAGCTTGCGAGGAAGGTAGTTCAACAATAAAATCCATGGAGATCTCCTTACATGGTTGATCAGGAATAGGCAGTGATCTTAACAGACCCCAGGGCTTGGAGTTGGACCCCTTATTCCGTTGACACACCGTACAGGAGTTTATGTATGCTTTACAGTGCTGCCTCATCTTAGGCCACCAGAAGGAGCGTTGTATTAGCTCGAGGGTCTTTTGGATCCCAAAGTGGCCTGCCAATTTGTGGTCATGACAGGTACTGAGGACTTGTAATCTGATCTGTTGAGGAACAAAGATCTTATCTTGGAACCATAATAGTCCCTCCTGCTTTCTTAACCTCCCTGGCGGTATTCCCGAGTGTGGCTCGGGGTGGATTTTCAGTACCAAGAGCGGTAACTCCGAGCCACACTCGGGCCTGCATCGCTGGATCCAGGCAGCGCTACTCACCTTGTCCCCTGGATCCAGCGATGTCCCCCGCCGTGTCTGCGGGCTGTGTCCGCCGCTCCGATGCCTCTGTGTGCCGGGCTCCGTTCCCTGCGAGCGTCGCGTCGCACGGGGACGGAGACCGGCGGGAAATTCAAAAAGTGAAACACACACTATACATACAGTACACTGTAATCTTATAGATTACATTACTGTATGAAATCATTACACATCCCCTTTGTCCCTAGTGGTTTGCCCAGAGCCCTGCATGCACTTTTATATAATAAATGTCATTCTTTCTGCCTGGAAACATGACAATGTCCATGGCAACCAAAAAGCGCCCCTTTACGTCAAAAGTGGTTTTTGATCAGCTAGAAAACACCGATAGTAAATAAGAATCATTTGCAGAATTGAGTGATACTGATTTTTGAGGAAATTTATCATCAGAAACTGAAAGTGACGACAGCGACAATTCTGCAACTGAGCAAATTTCTGCGTTTTTGGTTTGATTACATTATTGAATACATTTTATTACTATTATATTATTATTTTTGATAATTATTTTTAGTTATTTATTATATTATAATTTATGATTTCATTTTTCAAACTTTTTCATACCCGGGATGTCTACTAGATTGTTGTTTGGACAGATTTAAGTGAGTTATTCCTAAGAATTGCAGGCCTACAATACATAACACCAAATTTCCATGCAAAAAAATGGTACCGCTTTTGGAACAAAATTCCTGACATAATCATACCGCCAGGGAGGTTAAGGATGGCACTTCGGGCTCCACACATTGATCGGAGGCTCGCTTAATGGCTGTCTTTAGATCAGGTTGGATGAGTAAAAAGTTTTGTGCAGACAGAATTGTCCCTGGTTCTGTAGCTTTGGGAGTTTCTGGAAACATCCTGGACAAAGCATCTGCCTTGCCATTTTAGATCCCGGTCTATAAGAAATATGGAAGTTAAACCTGGAGAAAAAAAGCGCCCAACGGGCTTGTCGGGGCCTCAACCGCTTGGCAGCCCTGAGATATTCCAAGTTCTTATGATCCGTAAAGATCATGATGGGATGGTTAGCTCCTTCTAACAGGTACCTCCATTCTTCTAAAGCAAATTTAATGGCCAAAAGCTCTCGATATCCCACATCATAGTTCTTTTCGGAAGGGTTCATTTTGCGGGAGGCAAAGGCGATGGGATGAAGGAGGGCTTTGGGTCCTTGACGTTGGGACAATATTGCTCCTATTGCCACTTCAGAGGCATCAACCTCCAAAACAAAAGGAAGTGCAGGGTCTGGATGCTGTAATACAGGAGCTGCGATGAACAATCCTATAAGTTTGTCAAAGGCGTTCTGGGCATCTGAGGACCACTGAAAACGCCCTTGCTTGTGCGTCAATTGAGTTATTGGTGCAATGATGGTTGAAAATCCCTTCACGAATCGCCGATAAAAGTTGGCGAAGCCAATAAGTCTTTGAACCCCTTTCTTATCGACAGGAGCTGGCCATTCCAAGATTGCTTTCACCTTTTGGGGGTCCATTGCTATCCCCCCAGTGGAGATCACGAAGCCCAGAAACTGTATAGTGATCTTTTCAAAGTCACACTTCTCCGCTTTAACATATAGGCCATGCTCCCTGAGGGTGACCAGAACTTTTTTCACGTGGGTGCGATGTAATTCCAATGTGGCGGAGAAGATGAGAATATCATCTAGGTAAACGATTACAAAGTGATCAAGAAATTCTCGGAAGATATCGTTCACCAGATGTTGGAGTGTAGCTGGTGCATTACATAACCCGAACGGCATGACCAAATACTCAAAATGTCCGAATCGTGTTCTGAAAGCCGTCTTCCACTCATCCCCTTCTCGGATTCTGATGAGGTTATAAGCTCCCCTTAGATCCAACTTTGAAAACATTTTGGCAGTCCTGAGACGTTAGAAGAGTTCGGGAATCAAGGGCAGGGGGTAGCGGTTTTTAATCGTGATTTTATTTAAGTCTCTATAGTCCACACAGGGTCTCAGAGTTCCATCCTTTTTTTCTACAAAAAAGATGCCGGCTCCAGCAGGAGAAGAGGATGGGCGGATGAATCCTTTTTTCAAATTTTCATCTATGTAAGTCCGTAGGGCCTCAAGTTCATTCTCAGACAAAGGGAATATCCGGCCAAAAGGAATTTCAGCTCCAGGCAACAGTTCGATAGGACAATCCTACGGTCTGTGCGGGGGCAATGTATCGGCCCCTTTCTTGTTGAACACATCCGAGAATTCTTGATAAACTGAGGGAACCATGGAGTGTTCGTTGAGCTGAGCTTGTAGTGTCAGACAGGTTGTGGGGTTACTTGTTGAGGACAAACAATGCTGGAAACAATAATTTGAAGCAAAAGTAATTTCTTTATTCACCCAATTAACTTGGGGGTTGTGGGCTTGCAGCCATGGAAGTCCTAGGATGATAGGAAACATGGGGGAGCAGATTAGGTCAAAACGGAGGTACTCCCGATGACCAGAGTCCGTGGTGGTGTGGATGGGCAGGGTCTCCTTCGTAACTGGCCCAGAGCAGGGTAAGGAACCATCCGCCAGGTGGATCTGCAAGCGGGTCTTCTTGTTCTGCAGGGGTAAGCACAGTCTCTTGGCTCGGGCTTCATCCAGGAAACAGCTGCAGGCTCCCGAATCAATGATTGCCAGTAGCCGGACCTCCTCTCCCGCCACCTGTAACGAGACAGGGAGACTAATGTGAGAAATGGAGGGACCCGCCACTTGGAAGTTCATAGCAGGAAAAGGCCGTGACTTACTGGGCCGAATGGGACAGTTGTGAAGATAATGACCGGCTCCGCCGCAGTATAGACATAAGTTGAACTTGCGTCTGCGTTGTTTTTCATCTGCCGAGAGAGGGCCCCGGACCAGGCCTAGTTGCATGGGCTCCTCTTCTGGTAATGCACTCGTGGAAGAAATGGGTGGTGCAGCGGGGGTGGCTGGAACCCTGGGTAGCATCCAGGTAGGAGGAGAGGCACGGAGATGTTCTGACCGTCGCTCCCTCAGGCGCCTATCCAGTTTAATGGCTAACTGGATTAAGCCTTCCAGGGTAGCGGGTGCATCAATTCGAGCCAATTCATCTTTTACAGTCTCTGATAGTCCCAAACGGTACTGATACTTGAGGGTGGCCTCATTCCAGTTAGTATCAGCAGCCCATTTTCGAAAGTCTACGCTGTAGTCTTCCACCGGACGCTTGCCCTGAAGGAGGTTATGCAGGGTGGCTTCAGCTGTGGCAGCACGTTGGGGGTCATCATATAGTTGACTCATGGCCACAAAGAACTCATCCACAGAGTTTAGTAGCGGACTCTTCTGTTCAAGTAGATGATGAGCCCAAGCCTGAGGTTCAGCACTGAGTAGGGAGATGATGAAACCTACTTTCACAGTCTCTGAGGCAAAAGTTCTGGGCTGAAGAGCTAAGTATAGCAAGATGGCGTTCTTGAATGCTTTGAATTTTTTACGATCTCCACAAAAACGCTCAGGCGTAGGTACTCTGGGTTCAGGAGCTGTCATCACCATGACTGGCGCGGTTGCTGGGCGGTCAGGAGCTGAAGGGTTACTTGCTGCACTGGTGGATGGTGATCCGGGGTTGCTAGGAGCAGAGGATACTGAGACATGTTGCAGACGACCTTCCAGCTGAAAGTACCCATCTTGAAGTCTCTGTACGACCTGAGTGAGGGCCGTGACTTGCTGGCACAGAGCATCCAAAGGAGAGCCGTCTCTGTCAGCCTCTGACATGGCTGGGTCGTACTGTCACGTACCTGATCCGAGGCTGAAGTGCTGAGAGAGGCTCCCCTTGCGGCTGAACGCAGAGTACCCCTGGATTGGGAACAGAGAGTAATAAGCGCAAAGAAGCACGGGTCACCAGATGAATGGATGAGGCGTGCAGGCAGGGTAGATCTGGTAACACGGGTAAGACAGGAACAGCTCCCGATGTAGGCCGCCAACCAGGTGTGGAGAGCAGAGAAGGCGAATCCGTAAGCCAGGCCAAGGGTCAGAACCAGGAATCAGGCAGATAGCAAAGTCCAGTAAACAAGCCGGGGTCAAACACTGGTAATCCACAGGAAGCAGTCCAGAAGCAAGCCAAGGTTCAGCATATGAGAGAGCAGGGGAAGTCCAAGAGCCACGCCGGGTCACAACAGGAATCAAGTAGAAACACAGGAACACACAGGTCAGGAACTCAGGAGAGCTGAAGACGATCCAGCAACTAAGGGGCAGATAGAGCAGTCCTTTATAGTGCCTCAAGGGATCCTATTGGACGTTGCGTACCCGCCTGTTGCGTCCGTACGTTCGTTGCCTCGTTCCGATGCGTGCGCGCATGCGCATCTGTGATCTCCTTCCGACCGCCCGTACCGGATCGCTCGTTCGTGCCGGAACGTGCTGACGCGTCCGTGCTGATACGTGCTGCCCATGACAACAGGCAGGGTCCATATACAGTCCAGGTAGAGATAATGCCAGCAGTGCCAAAATATTGGTCCTGGTAGTAGGCAGAAACATGGTCCATAATACAGGTAGCAGGCCAGGAAAGAATGGGGACAAGGGTAGAGGCTTCTCTCACCCAAAGCTCTATGAAGCCTCCGAGTCTCCAGACCCTAATCTGGGAATGAGAAAACAAAAACAGTTTTCTTCATCCAGAAAAACAAATTCTGGAGCCCCTCACATATGTGAGACCCCTGTGTTATGAATCCCACTACTCCAGGGTAAAAGATCAGTCCAAGAGGCAGGCAAAAAACCTGGTCAAACAGTCCAGGGTCAGTTCAAGAGCAGGTAGAGGTAGGTACAGTTCAGCGTTAGGCAGACGCGTGGTCGTATAACAGGCCAGGGTCAGTACCAGAGCAGGCAGTGGTAGGTACAGTTCTTCATTAGGCAGAAGCGTGGTTGTATAACAGGCCAGGGTCAGTTCCGAAGAAGGCAGAGGTATTTTTAGCATGAGGCAGAAGCGTGGTCGTATAGCAGACCAGGGTCAGTTCTGGGGAAGGCAGCAGTATGTACAGTGCAGTGCCATAAGGGGTGTGGAAGTAAATGGCAATTACGTTTACCATACTTCACTAATAATGTAGAGAAGTATGGTAACGGTGGAAACAATTACCTATACAGAGGCCCGGTTGGGAAGGGCATTGGGGACAAAAATATGAGGTGTCTTTTCTAATCCCTGCTTTGGTGCACACCCGGCATCTCTTTTGACGTCTACGGCTGATTCAGTGTGAGGGATTTTCTCAGGAAACTGTCGTTCCTGGAGTCTGCTTATTACATCAGATCTAATGCTTTCTGGCGGGCCTTCAGGGTATATTAGGGCGTTGATGACTTCTTCTTGGTAGTAAAAATAGGATACGGGGTTTTCTGTAGATTTTTGGTATATTATGAAAGAATTGTACATGGCCAATGCGAAAAAATAAATGGATACTTTTTTGTACCAATGCCGGGATTTTCTGGTGGGTAGATATGGCTCGATCAGCTGATCATTGAAGTCCACTCCCCTCATGAACAGATTATAATCGTAGATGCAAGCAGGTTTCCAGATTGGGCCATCTCTTCTGGGAACATCCCCGTATGTGTCTTCATGAATTGTTGACAGCATGTGTACAGTTTGTCTGTCCCTCCACTTGACAGCCAACAGCTCCTCGTTCCGCAAAGACGTTGCCTCCCCTTTTCTTAGCCTTTCATTGGCGAGTCTTTGCGGGAACCCCTTTCTGTTGGTTCTGACTGTACCACATGCTGGAGTCTTCATTCTGTAGAGATTGCGGAAGAGGGGCAAGCTGGTGTAGAAGTTATCCACGTAAAGATGGTAACCCTTCCCGAGGAGTGGATAAATGAGCTCCCAGACAACTTTTCCGCTGGTGCCAATGTAATCCGGGCATTCACGGGGATGTAGCTGGGAGTCCTTCCCTTCATAAACCAAGAAGGCATAAACGTAGCCCGTGACTCTGTCGCAAAGCTTGTACAGCTTAACCCCATATCGGGCCCTTTTACTTGGTATAAACTGTTTGAAGGACAGCCCGCCTAAGAATTTAATAAGGGACTCATCAATACAGATGTTTTGCTCGGGGGTATATAGCTGGGAAAATTTTGAATAATTTGTCATAAGATGGGTCGTTTCTGGGAGGGCACTGAGCGTTGTCATTATAGTGGAGGAACCGGAGAATCATTAGGTATCTGGACCTTGGCATAGTAGAGGAAAAAATTGGCATATGATGGATGGGTTTGGTGGACCAATAGGCATATAAATTGTTTTTTTTTGAGAGTCCCATGTTAAAAGTGAGTCCTAAAAAAATGTTGAATTCCTCCACAGTAACAGCTCTCCATTCAAAGGGACGTACATCACTTCCGGTCGCCGCAGCCGTCTACGCCACTTCCGGTTTGAGTGGAGAGGGAGCGTGGAACGCACACTGCCGTGGATACGAGCTGCTAACAGGCTATTTTTATTCTACTATCCTGTAAGTAGTACTCCATTTGCGCAATAAAGTGATATTTTAATGGTCTACACATGAGGATTCTTTCTTGTTCTTGAGCCATCCAGAACACCATCCCTGTGTATGAAGAGTCTGGTCCATTATCCAGTGTCCGGTTTCCTGCTGTTTTTCCCCACTGACACATGCCTCTTTGACCGCTGACTGAAAAGCAGCTGGTCAACGATTTCTGGTGAGTGGGGACACAGAGGGGGTTTTGGCACAGTCTGCATGCCTCACCCGGAACAGCATTCGGCAACTTTAATGAGCACCTTTCAAGCACTTTGTCACTTTAGAAGATTTTATATTTATTTTTTGCACTAATATTTTTGAAACATGAACTGATTTAATTTTATGATCCTTTTTTTCACTTTTTTGGTCTATGATATAATATTTGATCACATATGGACTTTTATGTTTGAGCATTATTCATATGATCACCAATGGATTTTTATGTTATTTAGTATATGTTTGTGTATTATTTATTTGTACTGTGAGCGGAGGCGCTACCCACCACAATTCATTCATAGCTTGAATTTGGGTTGCTTTCAATAAACTGCTGGGCATAAAGGTTACACTGGGCCACAATAGAAGAAAGAAAGTCCTCTGTAAAAAGTAAATAAAAAAAATCAATCAGGGCAAAATTATCGGTGTTCACCTGGACACCTGGCTGAGCGGTGAAAGGGGGGACATTTGATTCTCCGGAATTGGATGGAAGCCACAGGGGGTTCTGAAGGGCAAAGGGAATGCTGGCATGGGCACCTTGGGGCTGAGATGACACCCCACTTGCGCTTGGCAGTGGTCTTGTGGATGGCATGGCTCTGGAGGTGGATGGTACTGCTCTGGAGGTGGATGGCACTGCTGTACTTGTAGTAGCCTCCTCACCGGAACGTCTTCTTTTTGTGGGCACACTTTCCTCTTCATCTGTGGATTCGGTAGAAGACCCACTACTTGGAAAGGGGTCATACTCAGAAAATGAATCGGACCCAGACCCAGACTCAGCCTCAGCCTCAGAGAGCTCCCCGATGCTCTCGTCGCTCAGGCTAAGGATACGGTATGCCTTCTCTGCGGTGAAGAATTTTTTTGCCATACTGGTGGCTGTGTTGGATACGGGCAATGCAGGTGGCACTGATGGGCACAGGTGGCACTGAAGGGCACAGGAGGCACTGTAGTTGCACTGATAGCACAGGTGAGCGCTGTAGTGGCACTGATAGCACCGATGAGCACTGTAGTGGCACCGATGGGCACAGGTGGCACAATGGGCACAGTAGTGGCACAGATGAACACTGTAGTGGCACTGATGTGGCTCTGTAGAGGCACTGATGGCACTGTAGGGCACTGATGTGGCACTGGTGGCACTGTAGTGGCACAGGTGGCACTGATGTGGCTCTGTAGCGGCACAGGTGGCACTGATGTGACTCTGTAGGGGCACAGATGTGGCACAGATCACCAAATTGGGCAACAATGTGGCACTGTGGGGCACTGTTGGGCACTTCTGGGCACAATAAAATCAAGTTTTACACACTCAGGATGGTTCAATCCCTCTCTCTCTCCTCACACGCTGCAGCGGTGTGAGGAGAGGAGGGAGATGAACCTTATGTGAACTCCTTGTGTTTACATTGTGATCGCTCCATCATTGGATGGAACGATCACGTGGTAAACGGCCGCCGCCATTGGCCGTTTACCGCGATCCGTGTCCCGCCGGGTCCCGTGAACCCGGAGAGCATGGACAGTCCCGTGTGCGCGCACCGCGGGGCGCGCGGGACCCGTGATTCTGGGAGGACGTCTATTGAATTAAGCAACCGCCCTGTAGACGTCTTTTGTCTATAGGGCGGTTGTTAACTGGTTAAATAGCCTTGCAGGTTTTATTGTCATTATTGCATGTGTGCGCTGTAATATGTCATTTTGTCTTCTAGCAATATCACACTATATGAGTTTTCTATTCATGCTGGATGATCGGTTTTTTGAGAGGAGTCTGCCTACCTTCGTGCATTTTATTGGGAGAAGCTTACCATACCCCGCGGTGGGGTCCTGGCTGGGTGAGAAGCCTTATTGCTCCCTGCTCTTACATCTGAGTTCCCTCTCATGCTGGATGATTGGTCCTTTATACAGAGTCTGCCTGCCTCTGTGCACCCACAATTGGAGGAGTCTACTACACCGCTTAGCGGCACTCTGGCTGGGTGAGAAGCCAAAGCGCTTCCTGCGCTTACATCTGGTAAGCGGCGTGTATTGCTTGGTGGAGGATTATCACTTATTGATTTATTATTAGAAGCACTCAGTGTTTCCAATCTACTTGAAATTTTCATGTTTATGAACTTTTTTTTATTTGATGAACTTTATAATATTTATGCACAAGTGAATCCACAGGGGTTCACACCCCTATACTGTAAAGATTTTTTATTAATGTATGTGGATTTCACCATTCATTTATCCAATTACCGTATCTATAGTTTCATGTTTATTTAATATTTATTCATGTTTTACATTTATCACAGTTTTACAATCCATACATGTCATTTTTGGTATTAGCGCAGCCTTTTTTGAATTTATTGTATTATACCTTATTGTGGGTTTAAGGTTGCTGCTTTTCATTTAAAGCATTAGTGCGGTATACCTTCTGCATTTGTGTGTTACATCCATTGGTGGAAGTGCCAATTGGCACAGCAGCAGGCGGCTGTGCTTGGGGTGAAGAAGTGATTATAGGCACATGGACAGTGGCAGTACGTAGGCCCAACCCTTTTTCCGGGTGTGCTTCCAAGGAAGAAGAGGTTCATACCTCAAAACGCGTCAGCCAGCTTGTGTGAGATACCATCCCTGTGGCATTTGTGACCACGGAAGCGAAGCACTGTGTTATGCTTGATATGCTTGTCATACAAGCTCGTTTGTGAGTATGTTTTTATACATCTATTAATAAATATACATCCGAGGATAATGCGCTAGGCTAGTGCTCCATTGTCTTTTTTTGTGTCTCTGCTATAGTGTTTGGACTTCCCCAGTTCCTCAGTGGCAGCAAGGCAGCACATTTTCCGAAGTTGATGAAGTAATAACTTTGGCTATTTGGCTGGAGAGGCCATCTCTTTAAGCGCAGGCAAGAATATATTTGTGGACTGTATAAACTATAGGCAATTGTGCAAAAAAACATAAGTAAAACCCTTCCACTGTTACTGGTCGTGACACACTGGGATCTTTGGAGGTATATGATGATCTGCAGCTAAGCAGTATGAAGGATGTGCAGCATGATTGATTCTAACAGGCTGTATTCCGTTTTTCATCCGGTGAGTCTCTCCACATAGGGGGTAACCCCGAATGTCACGTGGTGTGGTGAAGGTGATGAACTGAATATCTGAGACAGTGCCTGCTGAACAACAATAATTTTATAAGGACATATGATTTTCTTCTTCATGAACTGTGCCAAATTGATTGTTAACCCCATGTTGGGTCTAATTTACTTTATCACGCTATTTTAGCACTGCTTGTTATATGGTGGTGTAACTCATGCATACTATATGACTGTTTTTTGTGGTTTTGTATATTCATAGCACCAGCTGGTTATCAAAGAAATACAAGAAATTAAGATTAGTTTATATCTATAGATTGACATACCTGGAGCACTGATCAGGACATACATTAACCCGTTAGTGTTGATGAGTCTGCCCTTTATAGATCTGTATATTTATGTGTAGGAGGACTTGACATGTAGTAGCCCTGTGGTTTAAAAGGTAGCAATTCTGTCTACCATTTCAGACATCTTGAGTTCGATTCCCAAGCATGTCCCTTCATGTAGAGATGTTGTTTGTCCTCTCTATGTTGTTAAACATGACTCAGGGTCTTACCTAAATTATGCTGAAATGTAGTATTTATGTGTAGGAGGGTTCCACCACCATTGCAAATCTTGGCAGCTATACTAGCTAGGCAATGGGGATGCCTGCCTTTACATGCACATGAACTTTAATGGCAAGCCAGTCTTAGTCCATAGGGTTCAATATTGAGTTGGCCCACCCTTTGCAGCTATAACAGCTTCAACTCTTCTGGGAAGGCTGTCCATAAGGTTTAGGATGTTTGTCTATGGGAGTATTTGCCCATTCTTCCAGAAGTGCATTTGTGAAGTCAGGCACTGATGTTGGATGAGAAGGCCTGGCTCACAGTCTCCGCTCTAATTCAGCCAAATGACATCCTATCTGGTTGAGGTCAGGACTCTGTGCAGGCCATCTTGTACCTATGTTGATGGGGATGAGGGCCTCTTCCCGACAACCGTGGTTGTTGGGGGGCGGATCGAAATGTGGAAGCCCCCATTAACAAGGGGGCCACCAGATCCCGGCCCCCTCATGTGAATGGGTAGTGGGTACATCATACCCATTCACCTAAAAAGTGTAAAAATGTATTTAAAAATTGAGACATTTTTTGTCCAATTTTTATGTTAAAAAAGTGTCTCCCGATGTACATCCATGGTCAATAGGTGATGGTCCCCCAGTTCGAGTCAAAAGTATGTTTGACTCGAACATCGGGGGGTTGCCGAATCCTGAACATTATGGGGTGCTGGTGGGAAATTTGGGTGGCCCAAAAAGCAGTGAAATTGTGGGGGAATGCCGCCCACTCTGCTGTGAGAGCCATGATTGGCCAAAGGCAGGGTGCCTTTGGCCAATCATTGCTCAGCGGGTGAGAGTCCAAGCCCACACTATATAAGGCCACTTACACAGCGGCCGAATATAGTGAAAACATTTACGGAGATAGCAAAAGGTTAGGCAGTGGCATGTAGTATACAGTATAGGAATATATATGTTCAGTATGGTATATATATATGTACAAGCTGGGACTTAACCCTTGGGTGGTTCAGTGGATATGCAGTTGGCTAAAGGATAGATCCCAGAGTGTGGTTGTAAATGGGGTTCACTTTCAGGGTCGAACATGTATATATATATGGTATGACTTGTATATATAAGGATATGACATATGATGTACGGTGACGGATTGGAAAACGATAGAGGCATTTACAAAAGTGATATAAGCCGGCGACACATTCACCGGAATATATCACACCCGAACCTGAGAGTGGGCGACTCGTTACTAACCGGTTTCCGTGGGACGGAAACCGGTTAGTACCGAGAGTGTCGTCTCACCCGCCGTAAGGGGGTGTTAAAGTGACGAAAAACCCGGTGGGTTTAAAGGGTGGTCGTGGGGTATTACAAGTCCTAAGCCGTTGGGGGGCTACAAGCTC